>JAPKLY010003018.1:0-11984 GCA_026898435.1 Prunella vulgaris | reverse complement strand
CCCACCGAGCAGGAGGCGAGCTCGACACAAGCTCGCCAGCGCAGGGAGAGGACCGGTAAAGCCAAAATGGGGGAGGAGGGTCCCGCTCCTTACACTGAAAGGGAGCCGGCCTACACCGGGGCGTCTGGCACCCACCAATCTCAAAGGAGGGAAGTCCTCCAAGGCCGCCTGGGCCCGAGGTACGAAGAGAATGAGCGTGCAGCAGCCCCAGCTGCATCCCAGTGGGACTCTGACCAGCAGCCGCGCAGGTCAGCCCACGAAAGGCTAAGGAGGCCCACCACTGACCGGCTAGGCCCCCACGGCGGACGCCAATTCCAGCCCGTCACTGAGAGGTCACCCCAGAGTGAGGCACCTCGGGGACGTGCGTCCGCGAGACGCACGACCTTTGAGCACCCTCCGCCGGAGGTGACCCGTGATGACGAGCTGGCCTCACTGAAAAAGGCCGTTGAAATGCTGCAAGTACAGGTAGCAGCTAAGTCTGGCGGACCTGACGCCACGACTCTCCCCACCTCTCCATTGGCACCTGCCATCCTCCGCGCACCGGTCCAGAAGGCAAATCCGACCCGAAAGTCCACCTGGCCAAGTACGCGGATTTCATGATTTCGGTCGGCGCCACCGACCCCACCCAGTGCCGGAACTTCCCGCTGACCCTAGGGGACAGAGCTCACCGTTGGTTCTCTTCACTCGCCCCGGGGTCAATCTGCTCATTCGGCCAACTCTCGCGGGAGTTCCTGGCCCACTTCTCTGGGTTTGGATCTTACCTTACCTAGAAGCACCGACTCGCCAACATCCATCAAGGTGAGCACGAGACCGACCAGCAATACCTGGAAAGGTTCGACAAGATTCTGCTGGAAGGCGAGCCGGTAAGCGACGACACCAAGGTCGTCGCAGCAATGGGCGGACTCAGGAGGGGCACCGACCTCTGGAAGGAAATGCACCTCGCATGTCCCAACACTTATAGCGAATTCCGCCACAAGGCGGGGGTGTATGTGGCTATGCAGGAGGCACTACTGAAAGAAGTTGGTGCCCACGAGGAAAAGAAGCCCTACGGGAAGAAGTCTGGGGGCACCTACAAAGCCCCCCGGAACTTAAAGGCCTTCGGCGAGGGAGACGAGCTGAAAGAAAAGCTCAACCAGGTTCTCGCCGTTTCCGTCGACCACGTCTTAACTGCCGTCCAAGGCAAGGCCATGCTGGAGGAGCCAAGGCGGATCCGCCAGGACCGCACGAAGCTCAACCCCAACAAATTATGTGCCTATCATCAGGCCATCGGCCACTTCACCAGCGAGTGCCGAGATCTCCTCAAGCAACTCTGGAAATTTTACGAGGAGGGGAAATTGGCTGAGTTCGTGAAGAAGGCCCCAGCTAAGAGACCAAGGTTCGAGAGGAGGGCTACCTCCGATGACGAAGAGGAAGAGGCGGACCAACCTGGTCCCCAACACAGACGGAGAGCACCTCCCCAACCTCAACAAAATATGGAGCCGACTCGAGAACTCCTGGTTCTTGAGGAGGAGATCGGAGCTGCAGGAGGCCTCCGGGACGGGGGATTCTCCATATCCAAGAGAAAGAGGAAGGCCGAGATCCGGGCCATAAATCAAGTCCAGGAAGGCAGCTCCGGCCCCAGGACCGCCTCGCAGCTCGCTGACGAGCTAACATTTTCTTCTGCGGACCTAGAGGGGGTACTGATGCCCCACAACGACTCGTTGGTGATAACCGCCGACATTATGAACGTGGACACCGACGCATTCACCAACATCCTCTTCAAATCCACCTTGGATGCCTTGGGTGATTTTGAGTCGTACCTGGAACCTAGCAATGCTAGAATAGTGGGGTTCGGAGAGGCTGTAACCGTCCCCCTAGGTAGTGTTAGGTTGAGCGTCCAACTTGTATCGGCTGAGGATCCCGCAAGGAGACTGACTAGGCTCATAGATTTCCTAGTTGTCGACCAGCAGTCCTCCTACAACGGGTTCCTTGGCCGCCCTTTTATTAATGAATTCAAAGCGGCGTGTTCGACCTACTACTATTGTTTAAAATTTCCCACTCCGAAGGGTGCCGGAACTATAAAAGGTGACCAGAAAAAGGCCCGAGAGTGTTTACTCTAAATCAAAGATGGCCGGGTCAAGAAGTCCGTTACGCAAGTCCACATCCTTGAAGAGGATGTACAAATCAACCAAGGTGTTGGACCTGTGCAGAACACACAATCGACACCAATGGAGGACGTGGAAGAAACCCGACTGTTGAAACCTGCGCAGGGATCGGTAGCTGCGCAGGGACAGCAACCTACTCCCATGGAAGTAGTTGATGAGGCCCCAGGTGGAGGACCTGCGGGAGGTCAAGAACCAACGCCCATGGACGTCGACCCAATCCCTCGAGTCACCATGCCACCTCAAGCTGACAGGCCACCGGAAGAGTCCACAGCTGATGAGCTCGCTCAAGCTGAAAGCCAGCCCGAAGACCTCGAACCGCGCATAGGCCACGAGCATGCACGGATGTCACATGAGGAGTGGGACGAGCTCATCAACGACCCGAGGTGGAAATGTCAGAAGAGAAAAGCAACCCCCATGGAGGAGTTGACGGCACTCCCGGTGGACCCGGAAAGGGACTTAGAACTTTTCATCGGTTCTGAGTTACCTGAACCGTACCGGTCGAGGATGGAGCTGTTCTTAATGACCAACCTGGACGTATTTGCCTGGTCCCATGAAGACATGACGGGGATCCCGTTGGAACATGCTTGCCACAGACTTAACATAGATCCGACGAAAAGACCCGTATGCCAGAAGCGAAGAAAATATGGACCAGACAAGTACGCAGCTCTAGCAGTCGAGGTGGAAAAGTTGTTAGACAACCAGCTCATCAAGGAGGCTTTGTGTCCGCAGTGGGTCGCGAACCCTGTCCTGGTGAAGAAACACAACGGGACTTGGCGACTCTGCATTGATTTCACGGACCTGAATAAAGCATGCCCGAAGGACAACTTCCCACTACTTCACATTGACCAGCTGGTGGACAGCACTGCAGGCCATGAAATGATGACATTCATGGACGCTTTTGCAGGCTATCATCAGATAGCTCTGCACCCGGAAGACCAGGAACACACGGCGTTCTACACCAACAAGAACATGTACTGCTGGGAAAGAATGTCGTTCGGACTCATCAACGCCGGAGCTACCTACCAAAGATTGGTGAACAAAATGTTTGACCAACACATCGGCGAATCCATGGAGGTGTACGTGGACGACATAGTTGTCAAGAGTTTGAGAAAGGAGGACCACCTGGACCACCTGAAACAAACCTTCGACATACTGCGCCACTACAACATGAAGTTGAACCCCAAAAAGACCAGCTTCGGCGTACACTCTGGGAAGTTCCTGGGGCACCTAGTTAGCCAGCGGGGAATCGAGGTCAACCTGACACAAGTCCAATGCATAATTGAAATGGGGATACCCGACTCCATCCAAAAAATTCAAAGACTAAATGGATGCATGGCGGCCCTTAACAGATTCATCTCCAGGTCCGGCGATAGAAATCGTCCATTTTTCGAGGCAATTAAAGCAAACACACGGAGGTACAAAGAGGCGGCCAAAGCCAACGAGCTCCACCTCAAAAACCACTTCGTCTGGACAAATGAATGCCAACGAGCCTTTGAAGACATCAAAACATACCTGGCGGACACACAGATTCTGTCAAAGCCAATACCTGGAGAGAAGCTGTATCTGTACCTAGCCGCGTCGGAGGTGGCCATCAGCTCCGTCCTGGTCCGAGAAGAGGCGAAAACACATCTCCCAGTGTACTACGTGAGCCAAGTCTTACATGAAGCTGAGCTGCGGTACACCCCAACAGAGAAGCTGGCTTATGCACTGGTGATGAGTGTCAGAAAGTTGAGGCCTTACTTCTTTGACCATCCGGTGGAGGTGCTGACAACGTTCCCACTGCGTCAAATACTACAGCGCCCGGACACCGCCGGCCGCCTGCTGAAATGGTCACTGGAGATCAGCCAATACGGTATAACCTACACACCCCGAACAGCGATCAAGGGACAAGCACTGGCCGACTTCATCGTCGAGCTAACTTTCCCACAAGATCCGACGAGGGGGCGTATAGCTCCGTGACATCTCTACGTGGACGGATCATCAACTAGCATAGCAGCAGGCACCGGCGTAGTCCTGATCAGCCCCGACAGACAAGTCTTCACCTCCGCAATTCGGTTCGACTTTCGAGCAACCAACAACGAGGCGGAATACGAAGCGTTAATAGCAGGACTTAGGCTGTCATTAGCTGTGGGGGCAACCAACCTTCAAGTTTTCGGAGATTCCCAGCTAATAATATCCCAAGTCCGGGGGGAATTTGAAGCAAAAGATCAGCAGATGATGACCTACCAGAAGATAGCCGCGTATCTGATCTCGATGTTTACACAAGTTTACATCAATCAAATACCGTGGCTAGAAAACACACAAGCAGATGCTCTAGCCCGGCTAGCTACTAGCAACGGCGAAGCCGAATTCACGGAGGTTGTGATCACCACACTGAAAAACCCCTCGACGTTCGACTACAAAGGAAATCAAACCTCGAGTGGGGGGCAGGAGAATAGTGAAGATAGTGAAGATTGGTGCACCCCAATCCGAAAATACTTAACTGACGGAACAACCCCCGTAGACACCTGGGAAGCTAGCCGGTTAGTAAAGCAAGCTGCCAGGTATACGCTGCTGGATGGCCAACTCTATAAACGTGGATTCTCTCTACCCCTACTCAAATGCCTAACTAGGAAGCAGGGGTCCGAAGTGTTAGAAGAAATTCACGAAGGGATTTGTGGGAGCCACGCTGGGGGGCAAGCATTGGCATATAAAACGATCAGACAGGGCTACTACTGGCCCACTCTCCGCAAAGATGCCATCAGCTTCGCTCGAAGGTGCCGAAAGTGCCAACTTTTCGCACCTAACATCCACTCCCCAGCCAACCAGCTTAAGTCGGTTTTCAGCCCATGGCCTTTTGCGAAATGGGGTATCGACTTGATCGGCCCATTTCCACCCGGTAGAGGCGGTGTAAAGTTCGTTGTTGTAGCGGTGGACTACTATACTAAGTGGGCTGAAGCCGAAGCTCTCACAACCATAACCCAGGAAAGGATGATCGGCTTCATTTGGAAAAACCTGATCTGCAGGTTTGGACTCCCGCAGTCGGTCATCACTGATAATGGAAGACAGTTCGACGGACAGAAGTTGAGGGACTTCTGCAGTTCATGGAACATCAAGAAGCACTACTCAACTCCGTATCACCCCCAGTCGAACGGCCAAGTCGAGGCGGTAAACAAGATCTTGAAACACATATTAAAGCTCCGCCTCGAGGAAAAGAAAGGAAGCTGGGCAGACGAACTCCCGGAGGTCCTATGGTCTTACAGAACTTCCTATAGGGCCAGTACCGGGGAGACCCCGTTTGCCCTAGCCTTCGGGACTGAAGCCGTGGTCCCGGTGGAGATCCAGAACAAGACTTGGAAGGTGGTGGGGTATGATGAAGAAAATAATGATGAAGCCTTGGCAATAGAAAAAGATCTGATCGAAGAAACCAGAGCTTCATCAGAACTGAAAAACGCCACCTACAAGCGCAGAGCGGAAAAATATTACAACTCTCAGGTCCAAGACCGAAAGTTCAAGGTCGGCGACCTGGTGTTGAAAAAGAAATTAATGGCCCCACCAGGTGTATTTGGTTCAAATTGGGAAGGACCATTCCGAGTCACTGCAGCTTGGCCAAACGGTACCTATGATCTAGAAGACGCAGAGGGCAAAGCTTCATCATACACTTGGAGCTCGGCACACCTAAAGAAGTTCTACCAATAGACTAGAATCCTGTAATATCTGTAATAGACTAGTCAAAGGTTTACATCAGAAATATAGATGGCAACCGATGTAAATTACGTTGCTGTAAAAAATTCAGAAAAATTCCCAAGTGTTTGGATCTGTGCAGCCCTCCGATCAGGCGAGCTGCACCAGGTCGCCAATTACGCTAGCTCGCCAAGGCCCAGCTCGCCCACATGCTCAAAAGTCCGCAATGCGCAAGGACCAAGGTCCCAAACGTTGTAATTAAATAGCTCGAAAGCAAAGGCTAAAATGCCCAAGGTCGCGAAGGTACCCTTCTTAAAGGGTTGCTAAGCACCTACTGCCATAAGTTAGAAAAATTCGCGAAGAAGACAAAAACGTCTAAGGCAAGGTTCATGAAACCCAATGGCCCAACGTGAATCAATCGAAGTGTAGTTCGCTGCCCTAAGTAGCCTAAGACGAACGATTCGCGGCCCTAAGTGGCATAAGACGAAGAATACACACTCTTAAAACAGAGGTACAATTCGTAGTCGAAAGTGACGTAAAACGAACGATTCGCTTCTCAAAGTAGAATAAGACGAACAATTATGTACCAGAAAAATAAACAAGAACGAGCTATTTAAGAAATTATAACGTAAAGGCGCAAGGACGTAAATAAAAAGAGTCAGACAAAAAATGCTCGACTTATATTCAAAAGATACTTAAGAAATTTTCAAGCCCAAAATATACTTGAAAAAATCCTAAGTATGAGTAGCAGTGCTGGCCACAAAGGCCGACCAGCTAGCCATCTTTGAACTACAAAAAGCTCCTTCTGGGCGAGCTGCACGTACCCGGCGAGCTAAGTCTACTTAAACAAAAAAGTGAAGACTACAAAAATAGAGCTCCTTCTAGGCGAGCTACAGAGCCTGGCGACCTACTACAACTTGGGAAATAAAAAGCTAATCTAAGAAAGCAGTAAAAGCCTAGGTCTCGGGGGCATTAGGAGGGGCAGGGGCGACCTGGGCACCGGGAAGGGAGAGTTCGGCCTCTGAGGTGATATTACCAGTCAGCCCGCTGGCGTCGAACTCGCCCAAATCTAGCATGGCATCCCCACATGCCTCTCGAAGTTGCTCCACAGTGGGCGGAGTCTGCTCCTCTTGGTTGGCGACCTCTGGTTCACCCAGATTCAGTTCCGGCACTGGGATAGTATTGATGATCTTGAACCGAGCCGGAACAAAATCCAGGGAAATTCCAAGTGCGGGGAGGTCGCCAATGTCCAGCTCGGCATCATCGGGGAAGGGGACCCTATCCAAGCACTCCTTGAACTCGCCCACTATGGCCTTCACCTCGTCATCATGGTGAGCTCGCGCCCACCAGAGGGCCCTTAGGACCTCGACATAACATTGCACGAAACCCCGATCTGAGGCCTCGGCTTTCGCAGCTACCAGATCGGCCGAAGTGACAGCACTGCTGCGTAGTTCAGCGACCTCAAGTGCCTTCGCCTCCAATTCGGCCCTTTGCCTCTCGCACTCGGCGTTAGAGCTCTTCACCAGGCCCCGCTGCAGTGCGAGGTCTTTCTTCGTGACCAGATGGCTGTCGACCTCCAGGGCGAGCTGGGCAGCGAACTCTTCTTCCTTCGCTTTTATTCTTGCCTCAGTCTCCTGTTCGAGCCGGGCGAGCCGGCGTTGGGCGGCCTCAAGTTGCTCGAGGGCGCTCTGCTCGGCGGCCAACGAGGCCGCAGCCCTCTCCTCGGCGAGCTGCGCCTGTTTCTTCGCCTTATCGGCTGACTCCGCCAACGCCAGCATTCGCTTGTTCCTATCAGAACGACCCGCCTCCAGCTCGTCAATCTGCTCAAGAGCCTTCTGGTTGGCGAGCACCACCCTGCTCGCGTAGTGGGTCGAGAGAAGAAGATTCTCTCTCAAATCTTGGCTATTGACACCCGCCACCAGTGGAGTCGTCCAGTGCCTAGGCATCTCGCTCACAGCATTCCGGGCTATGCCCGGAGGGAGGTTCCGCATCGATGTGAGAGAGCGAGATCGCTCAAAGGCATGCAGGGCCTCGTGGCGGTTAGGGAAGGCAATTGGGGCATAACTGCGAGATCAAAACAGATGGAAAATGTTAGAAAAATAAAATAATGACGGGCAAAAGGGAGTCAATTGGGCGAGCTACTTACTGAGCTCGGTCAGGGTCCCAACCAAGCAGTGTGTCATCAGTGGTTTGCACGCCGAATGGAGAGGGCGAGGGGGGCGAACTTCGTATGGGCGTGACCGCCAACGGGGCGGTAGATTGAACAGATCCCCCCTGCCCCGACCTCGCCGAGGTCCTCTCAGCCAGGTCGGACTCCTCGTCGACCAGGCCCGTATACCTAGTCCTCTTACGAGCCTGGATGTTTTCCTCACCAGCTCGGGACCCATCACCCCGTTGGGGTCCTTTCTTTCCTCGACCCCGCTCAGAGGGGGCAACAGCTCGCCCGACACCTCGGCCGACCCTGGCGACCTCCGAAGCCTTGGATTTTTCGGGAGCTTTCTCCTTCTGGGCTCCCGACCCACCTGCCTCGCCCCTTTTGGAGGCGAGCTCCGCCTTCTTGCTCACCTCCAGCGCGAGCACAGACGGCGGGGCTAGTCTGTTGGGGCGAGGTAGGCCCATCTCGAATCGCTCCTTCACAATTTGGTAGGCCTCGGGGACCTCGACGATCGGGATAGCGACAAAGCTACCACCTGCACAAAAAATCACAAGTATCAGCACAATGAGCGAGCTACATTCCCCCATAGGCGAGCTGCAAAGAGTTGGACCTGGGAGCTCGGGGCCTTGGATGTCAAGGTGGTGCGGCAGAGTGAGGAGCCCGGCGAGCCGCAGGCAATGGTGCGCGCACAGGTGGGCGACCTGTCTATCCTTCTCGCTCCTCAAATAGCAAATGGCGCGCACCACGTCGAACTGCTCCGACACTTTAGGCCTGCCCCGACTGGATTTGTGTCGCTTCGAAACTGCAAAAGGAAAGGAAATTAGAATTAGTATATCTAATTCAACCCACGCACACCGAAATAAGCGACCTACTGCTGGCTTCCCCATATCCCTCGGGAGTGGGGATACGGTCACCCCGCCCATGATACGTGCTGGAGGCTCGCCAGTCACCTCCTATGAAGAAAAACTGTTTCTTCCAATCACGGATTTTATTGGGCAGGTCCCCCAGAAATTTCTCCCCCGGACGTGCTTTCAGATAATAATATCCTGCGCCGTCCTGTGTCCGTTTGGTCACGGCGAAAACCTCGCCAAGTCTGCCGAGGTCGTCGCATTCTCGTAACCTTCCAGCCCAAAAACGGATAGGGCGGCGATAAGGTTGCTCCACGCGTTCGGTGTGAGTTGGGTGATGGCCAGATTATTGTCGGCTAGATATTGGCCAATAATCGGATGCAATGGCAACGAAAGCCCGGCCCTCGGAACATCTACATTCAGGGCGGTCATCCCCTCAGGAGGTGCGTCAGCCCGCTCATCCTTCATTGGAGCGTACATGAAGATGTCCAGGGGGATGCGATACTCCCTACGTATGACTGGCAGGTCGCATTCATCAATTAGGCTCACCACCTCGCCGGCTTTGAACTCGGAGGGGGCAACTTCTTCCAGGTCGGCGAGGTCTGGGCGAGGTACCCTACTCGGGCAGGGGAAGCTCGCCGCGTACTCGGTAATGTACTCATTCCAGTCAAACGGGTGAACCACCTGGGTGGGAACCTGGTACTCTACCAACTGGGGTTCCGGGAAACCGATACGGCGGAACCATTCAAGAGTAACTTCTTCCAGGTCGCCACCCTCCTCGTCGACCTCGGCACCACCCTCATCAACCTCCTCGGGCCCTTCATTGCCGCTAGCAACTCTTTCCTCTTGGGCGACCTCGCCACCCTCCTCCCATACCTCGCGGCACACAGAACTGGAGGCTCCTTCCTCCGGGTCGGGACGTAGCTCGCTGGGCAGTTCGCTGCGTGGCTCGCCGGACACCTGGCGAGCTACCGAGGTCGCCTCAGAGCTGGAGCCGATCTCCACATACGAAACCCGGGGTGGCTCATCCTCAGTCATTGGCCGTTTGTCAGGATTTCGGCCCGATATGGTTCTACTCGAAGAACGTGTCGACATGGTCTCAGAAAATTCAAAGGTCCCGTAGTCCAAAATCCAATAGTCAAGGGCCAGGGAGATTCAAAGGTTCTCGGCGCAATCCACGGTCCGAAATACCGTAATGACGATGAACCAGCAGAAGAATCAAATAAAAGATAGAAGAGAAGGGGAGAGAAGATCGAATCCTACCTTGAAGAGCCTTCGAAAATCCGTCGAGCACAAGAAAAATCGGTCGCCGGGAAAGCTCTGGAATTCGAAATGCAGAAAGTGAAGAAATGAATCCACCTCACCCTATTTATAGACGTCGGGGCGAGGTGCAATATCTGCGAAATGCAAGGGCCTGTCTGCAAAAATTCAAAAGATAACATTATTGTGGGCGGGAACCGAGGTCTCAAAAGGCGTGCATGACCCCTGGATTCCCGCACCACGTCGGCCAGAAGCAACCACCTGGGTTGAGTTCGCTTGTCAACCCAACAATCATCCATAGGTAGTTCGCCATGTTTTAAGTTTTCCAGCTCGCTTGCACATTCGACAAGGTCATAGTGCATGCGAGCTGGGGGGCAAATGTTGATATGGCGAACTAACACTATCGACATGGGGCAATTACGCACGGCTTAGCAGGCCGCCAGGACCCACCCGGATCCTTGAAGATGCGGAGCTCGCCCACATTGAGGTAACCTACAAGCGGAGCTCGCCCAGAGCTCGCCTTTTACCCCTGGGAAGGTCTCGCTGAGCTCCATCATCGCATAACGTCCGTGGGCCACACAAGGCACCAGAGCTCGCCCTGGAGCTCGCCCAAACCACCTAGGCTCATCTCCGAGCTCACCGACGAGCTCGCCTATTAGTCGAATAGAACCCCGATGGTGTGCTCTTTTTCCCTCCGTCCGGTTTATCCACAAGGATGGTTTACGGCGAGGTTTTTAATGAGGCCCATCTAGTCTAAGGCATAGTAGTAGGATGAGGCATGATAAAGGGAGCAGTGTGAGAGATCAAGACGAGGGTAAGGAACCCTCGTCAACACCGGAAGCCACATAGGCTCGTAAGGTGCCGTCTCACACTCGCACACCAATAAATAAGACCTCTCTTGTACTATTCACACAATTTTTACACAATTCTGAAAATCAATACTACTACTCTTGCAATATTTCTCTCTCTAAACCTTTTACTCCCTCCTCATATTTTACATCCAAGAACACAAATTCTTGGATTATTGTTTGGTAGAATTACATGTCATATTAGCCACATAAACAAACATCGGTTAACAAATTCTATCAATAATTTGGCGCTAGAGGAAGGGTCGTGGCTGGTCAAATCTCAAGAACAAAAAGTTAAGGTTTGGATTGAAGGTTTGAAGATTTGAAGGTGTTCTTGAAAAAACTCAAGAACACTTGAAGATACACACACATCTTCATCCCTTGAACAAAGAATCCAGATTTCTGGACAAAAACCCGAATTTTTAGATTTCACAAAATCGGTCCGGAACAAGTTTTCAAACGCGCGTGCACACGAATAAACCGAACTTCGGACAATTCATCACACGCGAGGCTAGACGAGAACTTGCACAGCTCCACCTAAGCTGGACGATAGTCATCCAGGCGACCTCCATCACCCCGGCGACCTCCCTCCACTTCGACGCCCTTCAGCGAGTTACCCCCTCCGAAACCCAAAAATGGCCAACACTCGAGCCGCCAAGGGACAGACCTCCGCAACTGCGGGAAGGTCTAGAGGGGGCAATCAAAACCAGGTCGAGGTGGAGACCTCACACCCGGTGGTGGAGACATCACAACCGCCTCGCCAGAAAAGCCCCGCAGTTCCGCGACCTCAGCGAACTGCGGCGACCCAGGAAGACTTAGCCCCCGCTCTGAGGGACCTGGTCAGCAATCCTGACGAGCTCCGACGTACCATCGCGACCCTACAAAGGTTGCAGCAGCGACAACAGGACGAGCTCGCCCTAGTTCCTAGGCGAGCTCCAGCCGCCGAGACCAGGGAGCAGACCAGGCCCACCCAGGGCACCCAAACCAGGGGAGACTACAGCGTGCTCCCCACCGAGCAGGAGGCGAGCTCGACCCAAGCTCGCCAGCGCAGGGAGAGGACCGGTAA
>JAPKLY010003017.1:8887-20936 GCA_026898435.1 Prunella vulgaris | reverse complement strand
TCAAGATCAAGCTTGTCAGTGCTCCCAAAGGATGGGATGATGATGATGATCAGGATGGACCTCAGGCCAACCCTCAGCTAGCCCCAGCCTCAGAGAATGTTGAGTCTCAGACGGAGGCACAGACTCAACCTGAGGTAAGTACTGTCGGTGATGATGCTTCTGCACCTGAGACAGTTACTGAGTCCAACACTGTAGGGGGAAACAATGTCTCTGATATTGGCCAACCCTCAGGAAATGACTCAGTATCCCCTGTTCTTGCTCATTCCTGTTCTTTGCCTATTATTATCGAGACTAATGTTTCAGGATCAGGCGAGGGAACGTCAGCAGCTCCCAGTGCTCCCGTCAGCAGGAGGCGGTGGCTAGATGATCACTCATTGGCTGATATCAATGGTGATATCAATGAGGGGGGTCAGGACTAGGTTGTCCTTTGGTGAGAGCGCTATGTTTTGCTGCTTCCTGAGTGATCAGGAACCTAAGAGCATAGAAGAAGCTCTTGCTGATCCCAACTGGATCCTAGCCATGCAGGATGAGCTCAATTAGTTTGAGCGGAATCAGGTTTGGGAGTTAGTTGAGAGACCTAGGCGTCAACATGTCATTGGCACCAAGTGGGTCTTTAAGAACAAGAGGGATGAGAAGAATGTTGTGGTCAGGTATAAGACCTTTGCTCCGGTCGCAAGGTTGGAAGCAATCAGATTGTTTCTGGCATATGCAACATTCAAGAAATTCAAAGTGTATCAGATGGATGTAAAAAGTGCCTTTCTGAATGGTGTACTAAACGAGGAGGTCTATGTGGAACAACCTCCAGGTTTCGAAGTTGGAAATAAGGTATATCACCTGAAGAAAGCTCTTTATGGCTTGAAGCAAGCACCGAGAGCTTGGTATGATACATTATCCCAATTCCTGATAGACCACGGGTTCGTAAAAGGAACAGTGGACAGAACCCTCTTCCGAATATTCGAAGGGGAGGACATTCTCTTGGTTCAGATTTATGTGGATGACATAATTTTTGGATCTCCTAATCTGAAGCTTTGTGAGAAATTCTCCAAGCTGATGACTGGGAAATTTGAGATGTCAATGATGGGAGAAATGAATTTCTTTCTGGGTCTCCAAGTCAGGCAAACTGACTCCGGAATCTTCATAAATCAGTCCAAGTATGCGAGGGACTTGATTCAGAAATTCGGAGTTCAGTCCAGCAAAGTCTCACGTATTCCCATGAACACAAATGAGAAGCTGGATCCTGATAAAGAAGGAGTCTCAGTAAATCAGACTGAATATAGGGCACTGATAGGATCCTTATTGTATCTGACTGCTAGTCATCCTGACATCACTTATGCAGTTGGAGTTTGTGCAAGGTATCAGTCTGATCCAAAGAAAAGTCATCTAGAGAGCGCCAAAAAAGATACTGAAATACCTGAGAGGTACAGTAAATCTAGGACTTTGGTATCCCTTTGATGACAACCTAGAACTGACTGGCTATTCAGATGCAGATTATGGAGGTTGTAGGCTTGATAGGTAATCAACTACAGGCACATGTCAGTTTCTAGGAAGTAAACTGATCTCTTGGTTTTCTAAGAAGCAAACCAGTGTTGCAACGTCTACTACTGAGGCTGAGTATATGGCGGCAGGCAATTGTTGTTCTCAGATCCTTTGGCTGAAACAGCAACTGAGAGACTACCAAGTTGAGGCCACTGAAGTCCCAATTTATTGTGACAATAATAGTGCCATTGCCATATCCCAAAACCCAGTCTTACACACAAGGTGTAAGCATGTAGACATCAGGCATCACTTTATCAGAGATCATGTTGAAAAGAAGGACATCAGGATGGAGAGAGTCCGTACTGATAAGCAGAGAGCTGACATTCTGACTAAGGCTTTGCCTGAAACCAGATTTGTTGAGTTATCAGTAGAGTTAGGACTCCTTGACCCAGGCTTAGGTGAATCAGTCTGAATCTCTAATCAGAATGCACATGGTCAGGGGGAATGATCAACTATGACTCAGATTGAAGGAATCTCAGAGAGAATGTGAATGGTTGTAGGGGGAACATTCAGTATGAAAAGGATGATCAGTATAGACTGACTAAGATTCAGGACACTGAACTCAGGGCTTGTCACCCTGATAGACCAACAACAAGTGGTATCAGTCAGAATACAAATCTGACTGACTGGTATGTTTCCTGATTTTGTCTAGTCATCAGATCTTGCGTGCATTATCCTTGATAATGTTTGCTGTATTGTCAAATCAATTTAATTTATCTTTTAATCCCAGCCATTCATTTAATATTCGGTTATTATTTAATACAATTTATTTGAATTAAATACGGACATGCTCTAATGTGCATTTAATGCACTGTGGGCGGGAACAGTTTACGATAAAGTTTGACCAGTTACTTTTGAAAACCGAAAAGGCTCCATGCTTTTCACTTTTTAATCTTGACCTTTGAATCTCATAAGTCATTATTTTCTGAGCCATCCGATTAAAACTGAAATTTAGTATAAATAAGGGAAGTGCTTGTCTTTGCAACCTTTATGCACCCAAATCTTTTCATTATATATTTTTCTCTGAAACCCTATTTTCTTCAAAATCTCCAACTTAATCCAAGGCGTCTCCTTCGGTGGACTCTTTCTTTGGGAATGTCTTCCATCTCAGGAATGAGATTCACTACGAGCCCTTTGGGGATTTTTCTTCTAACCACCCCGATATCTTGCCTGTGCAAGAATTATATGAAAATGCAGGTCTTCTGCAGTTTATCACAGCAAGAACCCAGAGACTCCATCCCAGACTTGTTGTTGCCTTCTACCTCAAGATGGCGCAGAACAAGGATTCCCAGGAGTGGGAGACTTGCATTCCGCTATCTTCCTGTGTGAAGGGGAAGGATGGAGAAGAGAAACTGACCAGGAGGTGGGTCACTCTAAACATCAGGGAGAAGATTAAGGAGGTTTTTAATCTTCCCCGCTCTAGACGAAGCCCGGTTGATTACGGGTTTGGGAACGAGAAGGATTTTCTCCAGTCTCTCTGCGATGGAGATGTCGTCCTGAGGTCAGGTCTCAACAAATCAGTCCTGAGGACTGAGAATCGTCACTTCTTCGACCTGACAAGTCAGGGAGTGATGGGGATTGCCAGAGGATTGGAGTAGATCTCCAGACCAAAGCTTTATACGATGATGGCAATTTCTGACGCCTCAGTGCACAATTTTCACTGGGAGGATTACTTCCTCCAATTACTGGTAGCTGAGACCAGCAAAATCAAGTATTCGCCGGAGGGTCAGGCGACGTTCGAGGATAAAATGCACTTTGGCACCAAGATCTCACTGATTTTGGAAACCCTGGATCTCGGGGACGTTGAACAGGCCCAGTCGCTCGAGATTCCAGCGAAGATTGACCTCTTCAGGGCTTACTCCGGTGATGCTGGCGCAAAAAGGAGACCAAAAACTCTGAAGAAGAAGGCTCAGGAGAGCACGACCAGAGGAGTCAAGGCTCAGGCGAGCAAATCTTCAGAGATTTCTATTCAGAAACCAGCGGAGGACAAACCCAAGCCTTCTAGACCCAAGCAACAGAAGCTGAAATTTCTTTATTCAGGGTCAGCAGAGCGAGAGAAGAAACTCGTGGAAGAGAGAGTTGCTGAAGAAGTTGTTCAGCATGTAACTCCGGAGAAGGAACCGGCTCAGGCCGCTCTTGACATTGCTCCCATTACTTCTATTCCGGACGTTGCTTCTCCTGATCAACTGATTCTCAACATCGCCTCGACCTATCAGAGTTTGGAGAAGGATCAGGATGAACCTGCTCAGGAAGGAGGAGTTGAGCAGGAGGCTGCTGAACCAGTTCAGGCTGAAGCCCATGGCCATTCCCTGCGCCTGATAAGAACACATTGCCTGATTTCGAGATTGTGGCAAGGGGAACTGCTGTGGATATGGTGGAAAGGAGGTTTCCTGACCTCTCAGACGCTCAGAAGGAGGCAGTTGTGCAACTTCGCACCTACGCCATGATCAGGAATGCCACTTGGCCTGAACTGAGTCAGCTCGGGGAGTTGATCGGATGGGAGAAAATGGCTGAAACTGAAGCTGCTCTCTTTGATCACTTCAACGTGAATTCGTTACATCACCTGATCAAGATGGTAGACTTCATCAGAACTGTTAGACGCATCTACCCCAAGCCAGATCCTGAAAGAGTTGAGGCGGAGAAGGAAGAGATTGTGATTGCTGAAGACATTCAGCAAGGTGGCACTGAAGGAGTCAGTGCACCGGCCGATGAAGCAGTCCTGGGACACGGGACTACGGAGGCTTCAGGAGAGGGTCCACCAGGTCTGATCCGAGTCAGAGGAAAAAGGATCACCCCCGAGGCTCTATACGTTTAGAACTCCTCACGAGCTCTTGCCAATCTTCACAGAAGGGTAATCCTCGTCGAGAGAAAAACTAGTAGGGTTGGTTCAAATTCTGAAGTGCTGAACAAGAAGATGAATAGACTGGATCGTGACCTGAATGAGATGGGGGCTGACATGAATGCTGCCATTGATCTTCTTGGAGAAGTCAGAAATCAACACTCAGTAGATCTCACTGTTATCTCTGAGCAAGCAAAAGGGGCCATTCAAAGCTGCAATCAAATGGTCTCTGATGGGCAAACTCAGCAGGAGAACAAGCTTGCCACTTTTCTTGATCAACAACTGCATGAAAAATTTGATCAACTGATTGATGAAAATTTGGCCAAGCTGAAGGCTGAACTGAAGGATGAGCTGCTGAGTGAGATGTCTGAACAGGAGAAGCCTGCAATTGCTACTGCCCTGAACAATCGAATGATGAGCTTTGAAGGACGGCTAAAAGCTGAGCACAATTCAGCCGTCGACAAGCTAAGTGTTGGCCTAAGAGGAATGGTCGGGCAGATTGGGCAGCTGCAGGGCAAGCAGGCTGAGATGGACAGTCAGTTCACATTATTGGCGGAGTCAGTAAATGAAGTTGTCAAGCGAATCAATGACGATGATGCCAAAAAGGGGGAAGAGGGGAAGAAGCAAATTGCTACCACTGGTAAAGCTAAGAAGAAACTCTTCCCCCCTGAACTGAAAGCTGCTGAAAGGAAGATGACTAGATCCGCATCTGCCATCGAAGCTGCTGAAGGTTCAGATCCGAAGAGATTAAGGCCCTCTGAAGATCCTGCCTTGGAACCTTTATATAAGGAGATGGAGGAACAAATGCAACCTAGGTTGACCAATCAGAAGAAAATGGTGATGACTGAAGCTGAAAAGATAGCGAAGATGAAGGAGATTTCGCTCCTCAGTCAGATCCAATGCTTGAAAGAGTCCAATGAGTATCTGACTTCACAGGTTCAGAAGAAGAAATCTGTGATTTCTAGATCTCGGATGAAGACTCAGAGGAAAATGGTGGTCAGTTCAGATCAAGGCCCTCCTCCACTTCAGTTTGTGGAAGACTTCATTCCTATAGAGATGTTGGAGGTATGGATTCCGATCCGGAATAGGTGGGCCTACCTATTCTACGTGGTGGGGTTATGGGATGATCTATCTGAAGAAAAAGACGTCATACTCCATCACTGGATGGCACAGGAGCACCCTGATCTCTGGGCTGAAATCATCAGACATGCTGACACTGAAGGTGTAGAGATTGCTCCTCTGGAATTCATCAAGTACCCTCCTCCACTCTTCAGGAACTCCAAACAACTAGACCGAAAAGCGATATCAGAAGAAATATTTAGAGTAGGACGCGCTGTCGGGGCTGTTGGTGATCAGAACAGGATGAAGCAGGTCCTGAACCGAGTTTTGGAGATGTATGAGATTCCTTTAGCTGCTTGGAATAAGGATTAAGACTAGATCAGGAGCTAGTTGATTCAGGAAATGTAATAGCTTCAGGATACTTGTAATTTTCATATCAATCAATGAAGTTATTTATTTTTCCTGAGTACAACTTCTTGTTGACTCCTGAATTTACTTTTCTGAATCCTTATCAAGAACTGTACTAACCCATTCCTTGTTTTCATCTTATAGACTAAGTACCTAGTTTGTCAGGTGGTACTGAGTTGTTCTCACTGACTAAGTCAGTTGATTGTATAGATGAATAGGAATTTGCTTAAGGGTTTTGGCATCATCAAAAAGGGGGAAATTGTTGGGACAATCTGAGTATTTTGATTAGATCCCAAAACCCCTGATGAATCTGCCTAAGTACAGCTGTTCAGGATAAAATAGTTCAGGATAGTTAGGTTAGAAATTCAGTACAGGAGGAACTTGCTGAAGACTGAAGAATATTGGAGTCGACACAATTTACTGAAGTCTGAAGTATAATCCATCCTGAAGGAGTCAGTCAGTCTTGCTGAAGATTGCCTGGGTCTAAAGCTGAAGATCGAAGCCTGATGATCCGTCCTGAAGTCAATCCTGAAGTACCATTGGCTGATGTTTCTACTGAGTACACTAAGCATACTCAGGACAGAACTTAGTCAGTGAAGAGTAAGTGTTACCTATCAGGCTGTGCTGAATGCACTTAAGACCTGACTTAGGCCTTGGTTCCGTTTATCTGAACCATATAATTCCAAAGCAAAAAGGTTACACATACTGGGCTGAATAATCTATCAGGCTGTGCTGAAGACACATAAGACCTGACTCGGGCATTAGTTCAGATCACCTGAATCATGTAAGTCCGAAGCAAAAGGTTATTTATGCTATAGGACAAGAGACAAAGAGAATGTCAGTAAGACTCCATTAAGACACACGTTCAGACTGAGTTATTAACAAGAGACTCAGAGTATTGAATGTACAAGGAAGGACAAATGTCTGAAAGTCAACTAGCCGTTAGAACGGAGAGCCAGTGATCTTTCGACACGTATGTACGGAGTCTGCGCAGCATTTAATGCGGCATTTAATGCGTCTCAAAATTGCTGGCGATGGGACAGACTTGCCAGAATAAGCATGGCCGTTAGGTCAAACAGTATTTCTAGCCTACAACCACCCCAAATAGGAAAGATTTGATTTGATCTCCTCCAACGGATCTATTTTGAATCTTGCCTATAAATATGGAGAACCTTGCACCCATTCAAGGTTAACGGGAAATTTCCAAGAGAAAACTCTCAAGAATCCAAGCTCTCAAAGCATACTATAAGCAACACTCTGCAATTAAATTTCCCTAGAGTTGTAGTAGGATTCACTCTGTATTTGCTTAGATCGATAGCTCTAATATTTAGCATTGTTTTGTATTGCTAGAGCTATCTCAGTTGGAAACCAGAATACCAAACCACTCAGGGTGTGAGATTGGTTGATTAGAAGGACTGGGACTTGTAAAACGCCGAGGGGTCAGTTCCTAAGAGAGGAAGTTGGCTACTCGTGTCCCTTGTGTGCTGATTTACTGTTTTGTTCAGGATCATAACTGTCATCATAATAAACTGAACATTCTGCATTGTTTTATCCTCAGGACTGAATCAATCATCCTGAATCTTAATACGGTGCACTCAGCCTTAATCACCCGTCTACTAAGCAAGTTCAGAGAAAATGTTTTCAGAAACTAAAACGAGTAGAATCTAAGGGCTCACATTCCGCACGTACTCTAGCTCACTGAGATAGTAGTCCAACTGACTCGCTTCCAAGCAGTCAGTAGGTTTATTATCTCTACTGAGCTTCCGAGCACATTACTCACACTCAGCTTATCTGACTTGTTACTGAACTATCCTTGCTGTCCCTGTGGACCTTCAGCATACTGAGTAATTCAGGAAATCCTGACTGAGAGTGTAAGAGCATTTTTCTGAGTCTTTCAGAAAAATCTGACATCAGTGTATTCCCCCCATACACTGATTGTACTCGTTTCGGGACCAACAGAAGATCATATTGCTCCAAGCAATTTTAACACTTCTTTCTTATTGACTTCTTGTATTATAGGATGCACTCTTCTTTGTGGTTGAATTAATGGCTTAGCATTTTCTTCTAGTCGTATTCTATGCATGCATAAAGAAGGATTTACACCCTTAAGATCATCTACCGTCCAACCTCTAGCCAATTTATGTTTCCTAAGCATAGCAAGCAATTTTTCAAGTTCATCACCTTGAAGAGAAGAAGATATGATTACCGGATTCCTCTCGTTTTCATCAAGATATGCGTACTTGAGGTGACCGGGCAACGGCTTTAATGCAATCCTAGCTTCCTCTTCCTTCTCCTTGCTTGCTATTTTACCCTCCTTGATTTCCAAGAGCTTCTCCTTTCCTTGAGTGTTCATTACTCCTTTATGTTCATTATCTACATCATCACCAACAAAACAATCACCTTCTTAACTTCATTATAGTTAGGAATCTCATAGTTAGAAGTAAAGAAAGGAATCTCCGCATTTTCAAAAGCTTCTTGCATACAAAGCTCTACAACATCAATAGAATTGCAAAAGAAATTATCCTTTGGATGCTTCATAGCATCTTGGACAGAAAAGTGAAGTTCATCCCCTCCAAGCTTCAAAGTTAACTCTCCATTATAAACATCAATAACCGCTTGAGCGGTAGCCAAGAAAGGTCTTCCTAGAATAAGAGGATTGTCTTCTTCCATATCAAGAACATAGAAGTCCGCTGGGAATGTGAAATCTTTAATTCTTACAAGTACATCCTCTATAAAGCCATTAGGAATGGTGGTTGAGCCATCCGCCAATTGAAGAGTAGTGGATGTTCCTTTCAAGTGACCTTGATTTAGGCTTTTGAAGATCGAGAGTGGAATCAAATTGATACTAGCTCCTAAGTCACATAAGGCTTTGTGTACTACTCCATTTCCCATGTCACAAATAATTGTGAAGCATCCCGGATCTTTCTCTTTTTGAGGTAACTTTCTTGTCAAAGCATCACTACTCTCCTTAGTCAATTTTACCGTTTCCACCCCCTCTACTCTTCTTCTCTTGGCTAAGAGATCTTTCATAAACTTTGCATAACTTGGCATTTGTTCCAAGGCTTCATAAAAAGGAATATTTATATAGAGCTTTTTGAAAACCTCAAGGAACTTGTTGAACTTGTCATCAAGCTTCTTCTTGGCAAACCTTTGGGGATATGGAATTGGCACTACCGTCTTTGGCACCCCCCATTCATCAACTTCCACTTTATTCTTATTTTCTTTCTCTTCTCTAACTCTCTTCCACTTAGGAACATATGCTTCCTCTTTTTCACTTCCACCCTTTTTTTCTTCTTCCACTAACCCTTCTTCCACCTTTCTTTCCTCTTCTTTTTCACCTTTTGGAATACAGTATTCCATATCAATTCCCTCATCCATATCATCAATCTTCTCCTTTTCTACCCCATTTTCTTCATCCTCACAACAAATAGGAGCACTAGGTCCTTCATATCTCTTTCCACTTTTTAACTCAATAGCATTACACCCTTCTCTCAATTGAGCTTCAATCAAATAGGACTTGCATTCATGAGCCCTTTGTCCACATTTTCTTGATATTTCCTCCACTTTCACCTCCAAGCTCTTTATCTTAGCTCCTTGATCTCGACAAATTGCATCAAACTTTTTATTTGTTGCCTCAATATGCCGATATCCTTCACTTCTTATGTTGTCCAGCTTTTCGAGTATATGATGGAGTGTTTCATCAATATATGTAGAATTTCCTTGATGGTAGGATGTAGAAGGCATGGAGTTAATTGATGTATGATGAGGTTGGTAAGTTCTTTCATTTTGGTAGGCGTAAGGATGGTAAGAATATGATGTAGAAGGTTGATTATTTGGTGGATGGTAGGAAGAGTAGTTGTATCGATCCATCTTTCTTTCACAAAATCCTGCAAGAATTTCCAAGTATCAAATTCTCACAATATTAACCAATCAAAAAGAAAAGAAACAACAAACAACCAAACAATCAAGCCGTCTCCCCGGCAACGGCGCTAAAAACTTGTTCGGTGTAAATTAGTCCTCACGCAAGTGTACGTGTTCGCTATGAGCGTGGTAAGCTTGACCAAGTTTTAAAATATATCGAACCCAAAGGAGACGGGGACTTGTAAGGAAAATTCGTTGTTTCAATTGGCTAGCTAACAAAGCAATAAAGGAGAAAGGTTTCTATCGTCTACTAATGCGTCAAAAGAGTAAACTACATATCACCTTGAGTTTGCAAAGTGAGCAAATGTGAGGAGTATGTGCTAGTGTACTATCCTATGTTTCATGTAGTGAAGTATCACTTTATCATGCAATGAGATTGTGTATAATCAAGGGCAAGCCACTCTAACATGCAAAAGGTTTCCCTAATAACATATCAAAGTCTCTAATTGTTCATCTAATTCACTAAAGATAATTCTCACTATCTTAGGAATTTTATCAAACACTTGATATGCATTGGCCTTAATATAAGAGAATTTAGGAAATAAGCTCTACTTTCGCAAGAGACTAACTCCCTAATGGTCCTAATTGTCATCTACACATGCAAGCATTCATTCAATCCATCAATATAGAGATTTGATCATACAACAACTCAAAGCATTCAAAAGATCAACATATCACTACACTACTCCACAGGCATCATACACTAACACATTAAGGAATTAGCTCATGGCTAATTGAGTAAACATAAGAACAATTAAACGAAGAACAATCATCATTAAGCTAGATTTGTAAAGAGAATTACCTATTACAATGATAATTGGAAAGATACAATTTACCTCTAAAAGGCTAACTAGAAATCTGACAATGGAAATTGAAATTCAATCGGTGAGAACGTAGCCTTAGACGAGATGAGAATACAGGAATTCACGGATCAACGATCAAAGCAGTAGATCAAAAGTTATCTAAGAATTTGTGAGAAGAAATCTTAAGAAACCACCAAGTAACTACCTTTCTCTCTCTAATCTAAGAATCTCACTATGAATATGAACTAATGTGATATGGATTATGACTTAGATGCCTTGAGAATCTGATCTTTAGAGTATTTATAGTGCTCACAATGCTTGGTCCAATATGCCCCTCATTAAACGCGTAAAAAGACGAAATTGCCATTCGAAAATTAGAAATCCGAGCCTTCGCACGAGTCAAAGCAGGTGGCCGCACGTGTCTGGCTCGTGTGAGCACTCGTGCGGCTCATCGTCGCCCGAACCAATGTCCGTCGCACGAACGCGAGCTTGTGGTCGCACGAGCCTGGCTTGGCTGCGCTCGAGCTCGGCCTCGACTTGTGCCATCGATCCTCAACTTTCTCATTTTCTTCATATCTTGAGTCTAGAGCTCCAATTAACACGATTCTTTTTCCGTTGCGACCCTCTCTTCGAACTCTTCGACATGGTATATCATTTGCCTCTATTGGATCAACTCACATTTTCTGAACTTTTATGAACTTGCTCGTCTCTTGCCAGTTTTTGCTCGTTTTCAATATAAAACATCTTTTCTTGCCACAAAATGGTAAATAGTACAATTTATACCAAATTAGGGTCAAATATGAACATAAGCACATCAAAACCATATAGAAATGGATGCAAAAACATGCAATTAAGATCCTAATCAGACATTCTCATGTAAGTGGCAAGTCACTCTCCTATTCTTAATCCCAACTCAAGGTATGTCTCTACACTTATCGCTATGTGTGTTTACATTCCTAGGTTTAGTTTTCTTGATTTTAGATTGCTATTTTGAGCTTAATTGTGATTCTTGTATTGTGCTTTGATTTGAGCATTGCTTGATCTTTTCTCCACTTTGCCAAACTTTTTAGACCTATGGTCCAAAAAAGTTTGGGGGGTGTCTTCGTTTCACAATTCTCATTGCAATGCTATGTAATACCCTAAGTTTCTATGCCCATATTTGCTTCACTAAATATTTTGCGATATTCTATGAGCTAATATGACACATTTATATTTAAATTTATGCATGGGCACAATTATATGTTTAATTGCTCGATACTTGCTATTAATTTATTATTTGCTCGATATATGTTTATTCTTTAGATTTTAGAATTTTTATATGCTCTTTATTTATCTCTTAAAGTATTTAACTTAAGATTAAATGTAGTTTTTAATTTTAGTAATTTATTCATAAGATATGAGTGATAAAATGAAACTTTCCTTAAGAAACAATTTGGGTAATGTTTACTTAATATTTTATAGAATTATATATAGACTTTGTAAT
>JAPKLY010003016.1:0-20944 GCA_026898435.1 Prunella vulgaris | reverse complement strand
ATATATATATATATATATATATAATTAAATGCTACAATTACGTAAAATCCTTCCTAAAAACATAAGAAAAATAATATTAATAAGAGTAGGTATTGTGTGTGTTGATAGAATTTCTTAATCGTGTTCGTTTATGTGGCTTTATAACGGATTAATTCTACCAAACAATAATCTTATGATTTGTGTTCTTGGATATAATATGAAGGGGGAGAGTAGAGAGTTTAGAGAGAGAAATATTGTAATAGGTGTTGTATTGATTATGAGAGAGAGTCCCTTGAACAGTACAAGGGAGGTCTTATATATAGGTGTGCCAGTGTGAGACGGCATCTTACGAGCCTATATGGCTTCCGGTGTTGACGAGGGTCCGTAACCCTCGTCCTGGTCCCTTACACTGCTCCCTATGTCGTGCCTCGTCCTACAATAATGCCTTAGACTAGATGGGCCTCATTAAAAACCTCGCCGTAAACCACCCTTGTGCATAAACCGGACGGAGGGAAAAAGAGCGCACCATCGGGGTCCTATTGACTAACAGGCGAGCTCATGGGCGAGCTCGGAGGCGGGCTTCAGTTGTTTGGGTGAGCTCTGGGGCGAGCTCCAATGCCTTGCGTGGCTTACGAGCGTTGTGCGATGATGGACCTCGGCGAGGTCTTCGTGGGGATATGGGGCGAGCTCGGGGCGAGCTCCAGAATGACAGAGGCGAGCTCTTTTGGGCGAGCTACGCAGGTAAACTGTCCCCATGCGGACGAGCTCCGCACTTCCGCGGATCTGGGTAAGTCCCGGCGATCTGCCAAACCTTCGTAATTATCCACATGTCAATAGTGTTAGTTCGCCAGATCAACATTTACCCCCCAGCTCGCATGCACCATGACCTCGTCAAATGTGCAAGCGAGTTGGAAAACTCAAAACTCGGCGAACTACCTATGGGTGATTGTCGGGCTAGCAGGCGAACTCGGCCAAGGCGGTTGCTTCTGGCCGACGGGGTGCGGGAATCCAGGAGTCATGCACGCCTTTTGAGGCCTCGGTTCCCGCCCACCATCATGTCAACTTTCAAATTTCTTGCAAAAAGGTCCCCGCACTTCCTGAATATCACATCTCGCCCCGACGTCTATAAATAGGGGGAAGTGGATTCATTTCCTCACTTTCTGCATTTCGAATTCTCAGAGCTTTCCCGGCGACCGATTTTTCTCTTGCTCGACGGATTTTCGAAGGCTCTTCAAGGTAGGATTCGATCTTTCTTCCCTTCTCCTCTGCCTATTACATGATTTTCTTCCATTTTTTCGGGATTATTGAATTTTGGACAGAGAATCTCTTGGACTCCCTTAACTTTGGACTATTGGATTTTGGACTAAGAGACCCTTGAACTTCTCTGAGACCATGTCGACACATTCCTCGAGCAGGACTCTTTCGGACCGGAACCCTGATAAACAGCCAATAATAGAGGGGGATCCACCTCGGGTTTCGTACGTGGAGATCAGCTCCAGCTCTGAGGCAACCTCGGCAGCTCGCCGGGTCTCCGGCGAGCTGCGTAGCGAGTTGCCTAGCGAGCTACGTCCCGATCCAGAGGAAGGAGCCTCCAGCGCCGTATACTGCGAGGTATGGGAGGAAGGCGGCGAGGTCGCCCAAGAGGAAAGAGTTGCCAGTGGCAACGAAGGACCCAAGGAGGTTGATGAGGGCATTGCCGAGGTCGGCGAGGAGGGTGGCGACCTGGAGGAAGTTACGCTCGAATGGTTTCGCCGTATCGGTTTCCCGGAACCCAAGCTGGTTGAGTACCAGGTTCCCACCCAGGTCGTTCATCCATTCAATTGGAACGAGTATGTCGCTGAGTATGCGGCGAGCTTCCCCTGCCCAAGCCGGGTACCTCCCGCCGACCTGGAAGAAGTTGCCCCGTCTGAGTACAAGGCTGGCGAGGTGGTGAGCCTCATTGATGAATGCGACCTGCCCATCATACGCAGGCAGTATCGCATCCCACTTGACATCTTCATGTACGCCCCAATGAAGGATGAGCGAGCCGACGTGCCTCCTGAAGGGATGACCGCTTTGAACGTTGATGTTCTAAGGGTCGGGCTTACACTACCACTGCACCCGATCATCGGCCAATATCTTGCTGACAATAATCTGGCCATCACCCAGCTCACCCCGAATGCATGGAGCAACCTTCTCGCCGCCCTGTCTGTCTTTGGGTTGGAGGGCAATGAAAACGCGACGACCTGGGCGGACCTGGGCGAGCTCTTCGCCGTGACCAAGCGGGCGCAGGACGACGCGGGGTATTATTATCTGAAAGCTAGCCCAGGGGAAAAATTTCTCGGGGATCTACCCAATAAAGTCCGTGACTGGAAGAAGCAGTTTTTCTTCATAGGCGGAGATTGGCGAGCCTCCAGCGCGTACCACGGGCGAGGTGACCGTAATCCCACTCCGGAGGGATACGGGGAAGCCAGCAGTAGGTCGCCTATTTCGGTGTGTGTGGGTTGAATTAGATATACTAATTCTAATTTTCTTTCTTTTTGCAGTTCCGAAGCGCCACAAATCCAGCAGAGGCAGGTCTAAGGTATCGGCGCAGTTCGACGTGGTGCGCGCTATCTGCTGCTTGAGAAGTGAGAAGGATAGGCAGGTTGCCCACTTGTGCGCGCACCATTGCCTGCGGCTCGCCGGGCTCCTTACACTGCCGCACCACCTCGATATCCAAGGTCCCAAGCTCCCAGGTTTAACTCTTTGAAGCTCGCCTATGGGGGGTGTAGCTTGCCCATCATGCTGACATTCGTAGTTTTTTGTGCAGGCGGTAGCTTCATCGCCATCACGATCGCTGAGGTCCCAGAGGCCTACCAAATCATCAAGGAACGCTTCGAGATGGGCCCACCTCGCCCAAACAGACTTGCCCCACCTTCCGTGCTCGCACTGGAGGCGAGCAAGGAGGCAGAGCTCACCTCCAAGAAGGGCGAGGCAGGGGGGTCGGGAGCCCAAAGGGAGAAAGCCAAGGCTCCCGAGAAGTCTAAGGCTTCAGAGGTCGCTCGGACCGGCCGAGGTGGGGGGCGAGCTGTCGCCCCCTCCGAGCGAGGTCGAGGGAAGAAGGGGTCCCAAAGGGGCGAAGGGTCCCGAGCTGGCGAGGAGGATCCCCCAGCTCGCAAGAGGACTAGGTACACGGGCCTGGTTGATGAGGATTCCGACCGAGTCGAGAGGACCTCAGCGAGGTCCGGCAGGGGGGATCCACTCAATCCGCTGCCCCGCTCGCGGCCACGCCTATTCGGAGCTCGCCACCCTCGCCGTCTCCATTCGGGGTGCAAACCAATGACGACACGCTCCTTGGTTGGGATCCTGACCGAGCTCAGTAAGTAGTTCGCCCAACCGACTCACGTTGCTCATTGTTTTCTGTTTTTCTAACATTTTTTATCTGTTTTGGTCTCGCAGTTATGCCCCAATCGCCTTCCCAAATCTCCATGAGGCCCTGCATGCCTTCGAGCGATCCCGCTCCCTCACGTCGATGTGGAACCTCCCTCCGGGCGTAGCCCGAAATGCTGTGAGTGCGATGCCAAGACATTGGACAACTCCGTCGGTGGCGAATATCAATAGTCAGGATCTGAAGGAGAACCTCCTCCTCTCGGCTCATCATGCGAGTAGATTGGTGCTCGCCAATCAGAAAGCTCTCGAGCAGCTCACCGAGTTGGAGGCAGGTCGCTCCGACAGGAATAAAAGGATATTGGCGCTGGCGGACACTGCTGACAAGGCGAAGAGGCAAGTGCAGCTCACCGAGGAGAGGGCTGAGGCATCATTGGCCGCCGAGCAAAGTGCCCTCCAACAGCTTGAGAATGTCCAATGCCGGCTCGCCAGGCTCGAGCAGGAGACGGAGGCGAGGATAAAGGCTAAGGAAGACGAGCTCGCCGCCCAGCTCGCCCAGGAGGTTGGCCACCATGGAATTACAAAGAAGGACCTCGCCCTGTAGCGAGGTCTGGTGAAGAGCTCTAATGCCGAATGCGAGAGACTGAGGGGCGAGCTGGAGGTGAAAGCCAACGAAGTTGCCGAGCTGCGTCATGCCGCTTCCTCCTCGCCGGATCTGGCGACCGTGAAGGCTGAGGCCTCTGACAAAGGATGCGTCCAATGTTATGTCGAGGTTTTGTGGACTCTTATCTGGGCTCGAGCTCACAAGGATGACGAGGTGGAGGCAGTTGTGGGCGACTTCAAGGCCTGCCTGGACCGGGTCCCCTTTCCCGATGGCGCCGAACTGGACATCAGCGACCTCCCTGAGCTCGGCATACCTCTCGACTTTGTGCCCGCACGATTTCAAGTTATCAAAACGGTCGAGGTGCCGGAGCTGAACATTGGCGAGGAGGAGGTCGCTGGCGAGGAAGTGCAGGTCCCCCTCACTGTCGAGCAGTTGCAGGAGGCTTGTGGGGACGCCATGCTGAACTTGGGCGAGTTCGATGCCAGCGGGCTAACTGGTAATATCACTTCAGAGGCCGAACTCGCCATTCCTGCTGCCCAGGTCACCCCTGCCCCTACTGAGGTCGCTGCTGATGCCCCCGCTGCCCCTGCTGCTCCCGAGACTTTGACTTTTTCTTACTTTCTTAGATTAGCTCTTTTAATTTCTAACTTGTAGTAGGTCACCGGGTTGTAGAGCTCGCCCAGAAGGAGCTCTATTTTTGTAGCTTTTGCTTTTTTTTTCAAGTAGATTTAGCTCGCCGGGCACGTGCAGCTCGCCCAGAAGGAACCTTTTGTAGTTCAAAGATGGCCAGCTGGTCGGCCTTTGTGGCCAGCACAGCTACTCATACTTAGGATTTTTTCAAGTATATTTTTGACTTGAAAATTTCTTAAGTATCTTTTGAATATTAGTCGTGCATTTTTTGTCCAACTCTTCTCATTTACGTCTTTGTGCCTTTACGTTATAATTTTTAAATAGCTCGTTCTTGTTTATTTTCCTGGTACATAATTGTTCGTCTTATTCTACTTTGAGAAGAGAATCGTTCGTTTTACGTCACTTACGACTACGAATTGTACCTCTATTTTGAGAGTGCGTATTCTTCGTCTTATGCCACTTAGGGCCGCAAATCGTTCATCTTAGACCACTTAGGGCGGTGAACTGCACTTCGTTTGATTCACGTTGGGCCATTGGGTTTCATGAACCTTGCCTTAGAAGTTTTTTTGTCTTTTTCGCGAATTTTTCTAACTTATGGCAGTAGGTGCTTAGCAACACTTTAAGGAGGGTACCTTCGCGACCTTGGGCACTTTGGACTTTGCCTTCGAGCTATTTAATTACAACGCTTGGGACCTTGGTCCTTGCGCATTGCGGATTTTTGAGCATGTGGGCGAGCTGGGTTTGGCGAGCTCTCTGAAGCGGTGGGCGACCTGGTGCAGCTCGCCTGGTTGGAGAGTTGCACAGGTCCAAACACTTGGGAATTTTTCTGAATTTCTCTGACTTTGCAAATTTTCTGACTTTTTATAGCAACGTAATTTACATCGGTTGCCATCGACATTTCTGATGCAAACCTTCGACTAGTCTATTACAGGATTCTAGTCTATTGGTAGAACTTTTTTAGATGTGCCGAGCTCCAGGTGTATGAGGAAACTTTGCCTTCTGCGTCTTCTAGATCATAGGTACCGTTTGGCCAGGCTGCGGTGACCCGGAATGGTCCTTCCCAGTTTGAACCGAATACACCTGGTGGGGCCATCAATTTCTTTTTTAAAACCAGGTCTCCGACCTTGAATTTTTGGTCTCGGACCTGAGAGTTGTAATATTTTTCCGCTCTACGCTTGTAGGTGGCGTTTTTCATTTCAGACGAAGCTCTGGTCTCCTCGATCAGATCCTTCTCTACTGCCAGGGCTTCATCATTCTTTTCTTCATCATACCCCACCACCTTCCAAGTCTTGTTCTGGACCTCAACCGGGACTACAGCTTCAGTCCCAAAGGCTAGGGCAAACGGGGTCTCCCCGGTGCTGGCCCTATAGGAAGTTCTATAAGACCATAAGACCTCCGGGAGTTCATCTGCCCAGCTCCCTTTCTTTTCCTCGAGGCGGAGCTTCAATATGTGTTTCAGAATCTTGTTCACCGCCTGGACCTGGCCGTTCGACTGGGGATGATATGGAGTTGAGTAGTGCTTCTTGATGTTCCATGAACTGCAGAAGTCCCTCAGCTTCTGTCCGTCGAACTGCCTTCCGTTATCTGTGATGACCGACTGCGGGAGCCCAAATCTGCAGATCAGGTTTTTCCAAATGAAGCCGATCATCCTTTCCTGGGTTATAGTTGTGAGAGCTTCGGCCTCAGCCCACTTAGTGTAGTAGTCTACTGCTACAACATCAAACTTTACACCGCCTCTACCAGGTGGAAATGGGCCGATCAAGTCGATTCCCCATTTCGCGAAAGGCCATGGGCTGAAACCGATTTCAGCTGGTTGGCTGGGTAGTGGATATTAGGTGCAAAAAGTTGACACTTTTGGCACATTCGAGCGAAGCTGATGGCATCTTTGCGAAGAGTGGGCTAGTAGTAGCCCTGCCTGATCGTCTTGTATGCCAGTGCTTGCCCCCCAGCGTGACTCCCACAAATCCCTTCGTGAATTTCTTCTAACACTTCGGACCTCTGCTTCTTAGTTAGGCATTTGAGTAGGGGTAGAGAGAATCCACGTTTGTAGAGTTGGCCATCCAGCAACGTATATCTGGCAGCTTGCTTTGCTAGCTGGCTGGCTTCCCAGGTGTCTACGGGGGTTGTTCTGTCTGTCAAATATTTTTGGATTGGAGTGCACCAATCTTCACCATCCTTGCTATCCTCCTGCCCCCCACTCGAAGTTTGATTTACCTTGTAATCGGACGTCGAGGGGTTTTTCAGTGTGGTGATCACAACCTCCGTGAATTCGGCATCGCCGTTGCTAGTAGCTAGCCGGGCTAGAGCATCTGCTTGCGTGTTTTCTAGCCGCGATATCTGATTGATGTAAACCTACGTAAACATCGATATCAGATGCGAGTCTATCTTCTGGTAGGTCCTCATCTGCTGGTCTTTTGCCTCATATTCCCCCCAGACTTGTGATATTATTAGCTGGGAATCTCCGAAAACTTGAAGATTGGTTGCCCCCACAGCTAATGATAGCCTAAGTCCCGCTATCAGTGCTTCATATTCCGCCTCGTTGTTGGTTGCTCGAAAGTTGAACCGAATTACAGAGGTGAAGACTTGTCTGTCCGGGCTGATCAGGACCACGCCGGTGCCTGCTGCTACGCTGGTTGATGATCCTTCTACGTAGAGATGCCACGGAGCTATATGCCCCCTCATCGGATCTTGTGGGAAAGTTAGCTCGATGATGAAGTCGGCAAGTGCTTGTCCCTTGATCGCTGTTCGGGGTGCGTAGGTTATACCGTATTGGCTGATCTCCAGTGACCATTTCAGCAGGCGGCCGGCGGTGTCTGGGCGCTGTAGTATTTGGCGTAGTGGGAACGTTGTCAGCACCTCTACCGGGTGGTCAAAGAAATAGGGCCTCAATTTTCTAACACTCATCACCAGTGCATAAGCCAACTTCTCTGTTGGGGTGTATCGCAACTCAGCCTCGTGTAGGACTTGGCTCACGTAGTACACTGGTAGGTGTGTTTTTGCCTCTTCTCGGACCAGGACGGAGCTGATGGCCACCTCCGACGTGGCTAGGTATATATACAGCTTCTCTCCAGGTATCGGTTTTGACAGGACCTGTGTATCCGCTAGGTATGTTTTGATGTCTTCGAAGGCTCGTTGGCATTCACTTGTCCAGATGAAGTGGTTTTTTAGGTGGAGCTTGTTGGCTTTGGCCGCCTCTTTGTACCTCCATGTGTTTGCCTTAATTGCCTCGAAGAACGGACAATTTCGGTAGCCGGACCTGGAGATGAATCTGTTCAGGGCTGCCATGCATCCAGTCAGCCTTTGAATTTTTTGGACGGAATAGGGTATACCCATCTCGATTATGCATTGAACCTGTGTTGGGTTGACCTCAATTCCACGCTGGCTAACTAGATGCCCCAGGAACTTTCCGGAGTGTACGCCGAAGCTGGTCTTTTTGGTGTTCAATTTCATGTTGTAGTGGCGCAGTATGTCGAAGGTCTGTTTTAGGTGGTCCAGGTGGTCCTCCTTTCTCAAACTCTTGATAACTATGTCATCCACGTACACCTCCATGGATTCGCCAATGTGTTGGTCAAACATTTTGTTCACCAATCTTTGGTAGGTGGCTCCGGCGTTGATGAGTCCAAACGGCATCCTTTCCCAGCAATACATGTTCTTGTTGGTGTAGAACGCCGTGTGTTCCTGGTCATCCGGGTGTAGAGCTATCTGGTGATAGCCTGCAAAAGCATCCATGAATGTCATCATCTCATGGCCTGCGGTGCTATCCACCAGCTGGTCGATGTGAGGCAGTGGGAAGTTGTCCTTCGGGCATGCTTTGTTCAGGTCCGTGAAGTCAATGCAGAGTTTCCACATCCCATTGTGTTTCTTCACCAGGACGGGTTTGCAACCCACTGCGGACACAAAGCTTCCTTGATGAGCTTGTTGTCTAACAACTTATCCACCTCAACAGTTAGTGCTGCGTATTTGTCTGGTCCATACTTCCTCCGCTTTTGGCGTACGGGTCTCCTCGTCGGATCTATGTTAAGTCTGTGGCAAGCATGTTCCAACGGGATCCCCGTCATGTCTTCGTGGGACCAGGCAAACACGTCCAGGTTGGTCATTAAGAACAGCTCCATCCTCGACCGGTACGGTTCAGGTAACTCAGAACCGATGAAAAGTTCTAAGTCCCTTTCCGGGTCCACCGGGAGTGGCGTCAATTCTTCCATGGGGGTGGCTTTTCTCTTTTGACTTTTCCATCTCGGGTCGCTGATGAACTCATCCCACTCCTCTTGTGACATCTGTGCAGGCTCGTGGCCTATGAGCGGTTCGAGGTCATCGGGTTGGCTTTCAGCTTGGGCGGGCTCATCGGCTGTGAGCACCTCCGGTGGTTTGTCAACTTGGGATGGTGCGGTGGCTTGGGGAGTTGGGTCAACGTCCATTGGTGTTGGTTCTTGACCTCCCGTAGGTCCCCCATCGTGGGCTTCATCAACCACCTCCATGGGAGCAGGTTGCTGCTCCTGCGCAGGTACTGACCCCCGCGCAGGTCTCGACACTTGGGTTTCTTCCAAGTCCTCCATTGGTGTCGGTTGTGTGTCTTGCACAGGTCCAGTGCCTTGGTTGATTTTTGACAAATACCCTACCTCCATCATATCAGTTTCGATCGAGATGACGTCTAGGATGTTTGGCTCGTCTGCAGGAATCTGTACGTCCTCCTCAAGGACTTGGACTCGTGTCACTGCTTTTTTGACCTGGCCATCTTTCATTTGGAGTAAACAGTCTCGGGCCTTTTTCTGGTTACCTTTTATAGTTCCGACACCTTTTGGAGTTGGGAATTTTAAACAGTAGTAGTAGGTCGAACACGCCACTTTGAATTCATTAATAAACGGGCGACCAAGGAACCCATTGTAGGAGGACTGCTGGTTGACAACTAGGAAATCTATGAGCCTAGTCAGTCTCCTTTCGGGATCCTCAGCCGATACAAGCTCGACGCTCAACTTGACACTACCTCGGGGGACGGTTACAGCTTCTCCGAACCCCACTATCCTAGCATTGCTAGGTTCCAGGTATGACTCAAAATCACCTAAGGCATCTAAGGTGGATTTGAAGAGAATGTTGGTGAATGCGCCGGTGTCCACAAGTAGCCTGTGAACTCGGACGTTCATGATGTTGGCGGTTATCACCAACGAGTCGTTGTGGGGCATCAGTACCCCCTCCAGGTCCACTGAAGAAAATGTCAGCTCATCAGTAAGCTGTGAGACGGACCTGGGGCTGGAGCTGCCTTCCTGGACTTGGTTTATGGCCCGGATTTCGGCCTTCCTCTTTCTCTTGGATATGGAGATCCCCCCGTCCTGGAGACCTCCGGCAGCTCCGATTTCCTCCTCGAGAACTAGGAGCTCTCGGGTGGGCTCCAAGTTTTGCTGAGGCTGGGGAGGTGCCCTCCGTCTGTTGTGGGGACCAGGTTGGTCTGCTTCCTCTTCTTCTTCATCGGAGGTAGCCCTCCTCTCGAACCTTGGCCTCTTAGCTGGGGCCTTCTTCACGAACTCGGCCAGCTTCCCATCCTCGTAGAATTTCCAGAGTTGTTTGAGGAGGTCTCGGCATTCGCTGGTGAAGTGGCCGATGGCCTGATGGTAGGCACAGAATTTGTTGGGGTTGAGCTTTGTGCGGTCCTGGCGGATCCGCCTTGGCTGCTCCAGCATGGCTTTGCCTTTGACGGTAGTGAAGACGTGGTCAACGGAGATAGTGAGGACCTGGTTGAGCTTTTCTTTGAGCTCGTCTCCCTCGCCAAAGGCTTTTAAGTTCCGGGGAGCTTTGTAGGTGCCCCCGGACTTCTTCCCGTAGGGCTTCCTTTCTTCGTGGGCACCAACTTCTTTCAGTAGTGCCTCCTGCATAGCCACGAACACCCCCGCCTTGTGACGGAATTCGCTGTAAGTGTTGGGACATGCGAGGTGCATCTCCTTCCAGAGATCGGTGCCCCTCCTGAGTCCGGCCATCGCTACGACGACCTTGGTGTCCTCACTCACCGGCTCGCCTTCCAGCAGGATTTTATCGAACCTTTCCAGGTACTGCTGGTCGGTCTCGCTCTCACCTTGATGGATGTTGGCGAGTCGGTGCTTCTGGGTAAGGTAGGATCCGAACCCAGAGAAGTGGGCCAGGAATTCCTGAGAGAGTTGGCCAAATGAGCAGATTGACCCCGGGGCGAGTGAAGAGAAACAGCGGGAAGTTCCGGCACTGGGTGGAGTCGGTGGCACCAACCAAAATCATGAAGTCCGCGTACTTGGCCAGGTGGACTTTCGGGTCAGATTCGCCCTCGTACGCGGACATCACCGGGAACTGGATTTTCTTCTGGACCGGTGCGCGGAGGATGGCAGGTGCCAATGGAGATGTGGGGAGAGTTGTGGCGTCAAGTCCGCCAGACTTGGCTGCTACTTGTGCTTGTAGCATTTCAACGGCCTTTTTCAGTGAGGCCAGCTCGTCATCCCGGGTCACCTCCGGTGGAGGCTGCTCAAAGGTTGTGCATCTCGCGGATGCACGTCCCCGAGGTGCCTCACTCTGGGGTGACCTCTCAGTGGCGGGATGGAATTTACGTCCTCCGTGGGGGCCTAGCCGGTCAGTGGCGGGCCTCCTTAGCCTTTCGTGGGCTGATCTACGTGGCTGCTGGTCGGAGTCCCCGTGGGATGCAGCTAGGGCCGCCGTCCGCTCGTTTTCCCCGTATCTCGGGCCCAGGCGGCCTTGGAGGACTTCCCTCCTCTGTGATTGGTGGGTGCCAGATACCCCGGTGTAGGCCGACTCCCTTCCGGTGTGAGGAGTGGGATCCTCCTCCACCATCTTGGCCTTGCCAGTCCTCTCCCTGCCCTGGCGAGCTTGTGCCGAGCTCTCCCCCTGCTCGGTGGGGAGTATGCTGTAGTCCCCCCGGGTCTGGGTGCCCTGGGTGGGCCTGGTCTGCTCCCGGGCTTCGGCAGCAGGAGCTCGCCTGGGTACCAGGGCGAGCTCGTCCTGCTGCCTCTGCTGCAACCTCTGTAAGGTTGCGATGGTGCGTTGGAGCTCGTCGGGGTTGCTGGCCAGGTCCCTCAGGGCGGGGGCCAAGTCTTCCTGGGTCACCGCAACTCGCGGAGGTCGCGGAGCTGCGGTGCTCTTCTGGGGAGGTGGTTGTGAGGTCTCCACCACCTGGCGTGAGGTCTCCACCTCAGCCTGGTTCTAGTCACCTCCTTTGGACCTTCCCGCAGCTGCGGAGGCCTATCCTTTGGCGGCTCGAGTGTTAGCCATTTTTGGGTTTCGGAGGGGGTAGCTCGCTGCAGGTCGCCGAGGTGGAGATAGGTCGCCGGGATGGAGGTCGTCCAGCTTGGGTGGAGCTGCGTAAGTTTTCATCTAGCCTCGTGTTTGACGAATTATCCGGGGTCCGGTTTATTTGTGTACACGCGTGCGTTTGAAAACTTTTTCTTGACAAAATTTGTAAATCCGAAAATCTAGATTTTTACCCGGAAATCTGGGTTTTTGTTTGAAGGAATGAATATGTGTATGTGTATCTTCAAGTGTTCGTAAGTTTTATCAAGAACATCTTCAAATCTTCAACAAACCCTAATTTTTTGTTCTTGAAAATTTTTAATTTTCAGATTCGAGAACCCTCCTTCTAGCGCCAAATTGTTGATAAAATTTCTTAATCGTGTTCGTTTATGTGGCTTTATAACGGATAATCTTATGATTTGTGTTCTTGGATATAATATGAAGGGGGAGAGTAGAGAGTTTAGAAAGAGAAATATTGTAATAGGTGTTGTATTGATTATGAGAGAGAGTCCCTTGAACAGTACAAGAGAGGTCTTATATATAGGTGTGCCAGTGTGAGACGACACCTTACGAGCCTATATGGCTTCCGGTGTTGACGAGGGTCCGTAACCCTCGTCCTGGTCCCTTACACTGCTCCCTATGTCGTGCCTCGTCCTACTATAATGCCTTAGACTAGATGGGCCTCATTAAAAACCTCGCCGTAAACCACCCTTGTGGATAAATCGGACGGAGGGAAAAAGAGTGCACCATCGGGGTCCTATTGACTAACAGGCGAGCTCGGAGGCGGGCTTCAGTTGTTTGGGTGAGCTCTGGGGCGAGCTCCAATGCCTTGTGTGGGTTACGAGCATTGTGGGATGATGGACCTCGGCGAGGTTTTCGTGGGGATATGGGGCGAGCTCGGGGCGCGCTCCAGAATGACAGAGGCGAGCTCTTTTGGGCGAGCTACGTAGGTAATCTGTCCCCATGCGGATGAGCTCTGCACTTCCGCAGATCTGGGTGAGTCCCGGCGATCTGCCAAACCTTCGTAATTATCCACATGTCAATAGTGTTAGTTCGCCAGATCAACAGTGTGTAAAAACATTATGATATGAACCACTTTTTAACAAGGAAAAAAAAATATAAACCTTATATCACAAAGTAGTTTATATCATGAAAATAGTTTATATAATACTTTATCTATTAATAATATTTAAGGAATCCATAGACACTCAAATATTGAACTTGGAAGGAGGTTTGGAGGTGACACATCGAGAAGATATACTATTGTAAATCCGTCGATTCTGATATGTATGATTACGATCTTGTGATTATTATTGTTAATTTATTGGTTCAACCCTATGAATACGGGAAGAACGAAAATAAAACACGAAAGGGGAATAAACACGAAAATTTCAATTCATAATTTAACTCTTTTTACACTGATAAACAAACTCCTATTTATAATACTAAATGAAATCCTAACAAATCTTATCAAATAAATAAAAGTCTCAACAATAAGAAAACATACTCCCTCCGTCCCCCAAATTTATTCTCATTTGTATGGACATAAGTTTTAAGAAAAATGAGACAAAGTAGATAAAGTACGGATATTATGGAATAATTGTGGGGTGCACTAGAGAATAAAGTGATTGTTCGTGGGTGTGATAATAAATTAATACTTTCTAAAAGGAGAATGAGAAGAAAATTGGGGACAAACACAAATAGAAAGTGAGAATAAATATTTAGGACATAGGGAGTAATATTTAATATTCTACATTCTTTATCTCTATCATTCTCTCCCACTACGAAAGATTTTTCCTCGAATCTGCAGGAATTTGTATTTTGAGCAGTAGAATAGAGATGAAAACACAGTCAATATCTTTAAAAATGTTAAATAGATAAACACCAGACACCTGACTTCAAGACATCTGCAGTACGAGTATTGCTCTATGACTTGAGACAATAAGCAAATGGGAAAAATAATTATCATTATTTATAAAATAATAATAATTATTAAAATCACAATCAATTAACTTCTCAAAGTCAAAGGACTCAACCTTTTAATTTTTATTAAATCCATTAAAACCAACAATATGTCATTCCAACTCATTAAAAGACCAAGTAGATATGGGCAAGCATAAGGGCCCAAGTACGCAGCCACCCACAAGGGAAATTAGCCCAAGTGAAGAAAGCCCTACAACAGCATCCTCGCCGTGAAGTGCTGGTGGGAGGGTGAATACCTCCTCATCAGTGCATGGCCGTAGTGGCGGATCACACGCTTAGGGGCCGGGCCGTAAGCGATATGAAGGCTATTGGTGAAGACACCATCACAAGTGCAGAAGATAACAATTTCGTCCCGTGTGCAAGTCGTTGCTTGGCATTCACGGTGCATGGTCGATGCCAATAAGAATAAGGAGATGGAACCACAGAACGGGTGGTGGAGATCATGAACCGATGGTGGTTCTATCACAACAGGTGCGTGAATAGGAAAGAATGAATCCGCATGTAGTGGTGGTGAAAAGGCCCCAAATTGTGACCGACGCGTTGATGCACTGCTAAATCAGATTCCAGCGAGATACTGGGAAAATATCGTATTTGACTGTGGACATATGGTTGGTGAATCATGAACAAAGGATGGTATTAGTTTGACTCAAACAATATGAGGAGTTGGGGGTGGGCTTCTATCGATATTCCTAATTGGCTGATTCAAGTTGTGGATTTTATGCGGTGGGTGGTAGTTTGGTGGTAGAAGAGCATTTTCTTGTCGGTGTTCAGAACTTGTGATATGAGTTTTTGGTGGTGTAGATTCAGATGTGGTTGTGGTGTTGTGGTGATAATGGTTGTTGTTATGTTTGGGTGGTATTACGGTGAATATTGGTGGTGTAATTGTGGGAAAAGACTGACCAAGGGTTGAGTTGTGGTGAAGCTAATGGAGTGGGAATCAGTGGTGTTGTGAGTGGTGGCATGGATAGCCGGATCTGGAACTGGTGGTAAAACTATTGCTGCAGTAATCAAAGAATTCAAAATTGGTGATGTTGGTGGCAAGGGTACTGGTGTGACGTCTCTTTAGGATAGCTGCTGAAAATTTTATCGACAACGACTTTCTATTGTGACCAGAGGAAATTAAATTTCTCGTCCGTATCGCTCAAATCACAGGTCACCATTGATAATCCACATGATTGTACTGACTCCTGATACCAACTGGCGCAGCGAGAAGACAATATTGTCGTAAATCCATTGATTTTGAGATTACCCAGATGATTATGGTCTTGTGATTATTATTATTGTTAATCTATTGATTCAATCCTATTAATACTGAAAGAATGACCATGAAACACGAAATGAGAATAAATTCAATAATTTCGACTCCTTTTGCAATGATAAACAAACTCCTATTTGTAATACTAAATGAAATCCTAACAAATCCCTATCAAATCAATAAAAAGAGAAAAAAAAAGAGGGACACACTTTCCCTTTAAATTGCAAAGAGGGAAAAGTTTGCAAAAATTATAAAAATTGCACACCCAAAAGCACACTTAGAATGAATGTGCAAATATTCTAAAAATTGCACATTTGCCTCTCTTTGTAATAAACCTTAAAAAATGCCCTCTTTGTAACTGCCCCAAATAAAAATCTAAACAATAAGAAAATATAATATATAATATTCTACATTTCTTATCTCAATCAGGAGACATGATGGAGATGAAGTGGAGTGAACAAAAATAGTACATACATGAGAGATAATACGAACGAGAGATGCAATGACAACAAACTAAGAAACAACTGTAAGAAGAGAGAAACACAACTATTATATGAAATTATCACAACCAATAGTAGAAAGGAATAAAGAGAGACATAAAATGACGAATAAGATTTAGAAAAAAAAGTAGACATTGCTCATTGGAGACTTGACTGAAAGACTGATGACAAGAGAAGAAAAAGAAACAGACATTGTTCAGAACATGTGCGTGAGCCAAAGGGCTCTAATGCTATATCAATAGACGGTATTATGACTACTCAATTATATTGATTGACTTACAAAAATATATGTACAAGACATTAAATACTCTAATAACAATCATATCTAAAATTTATATAAGGAAAATAATGTTAATAATGTTGTATCCTAATAAATATGGTGAGAGAGTGATGTATTAAATGTGGCTATTAAATAGAATATAACAAATGCAATAATGAATACTACATGAAGAACTATAAACACTTGAAAAACTAATAAATGCAGAAAGTAAATAATATTAATATTAATATGTAATTGACTATTAAATTAGGGCTCCACTTGGTAGCCTATTAAGCTTTCATAAAGTCCATATTACCATGTTTTATCTGTTTGGTAGGAAGTACTAATTTATGATGGATCCAAAAGTTAATAACTTTGTTGATAGAATTTACTAATCGTGTTTGTTATGTGGTTTGTTATAACATATTAATCCTATCAAACAATAATCTAAGATTTTGTGTTCTTGAAGGATAATGTAGAGAGAGAAAGTGGAAAGTTTAGAGAGAGAAAGTAAAAGTGTATTATGATTGAATTGTGTAATAGTACAAGAGAGACCTTATTTATAGGTGCGCAAGTGTGAGGTGGCACCTTACGAGCCTATATGGCTTCAGGTGTTGACGAAGGTCCGTAACCTTCGTCTTAATACCTCACAATGCTCCCTTTATAATGCCTCGTCCTATTACATTCATGTTCTATCCAAACACTCGTGGCCCTGATCCTTCACACTGGGCGAGCCTCTAGGCGAGCTTCTGGGCGAGCTCCAATGCCTTGTGTGATTCCAGAGCTGTGTAGTGGTGGACTTAGGCTCGGCCCCATTGACTATGGGCGAGCTTCTCTGCCGACCTTCTCTCTCGGGTATGGCCAGGTACCTCGGCGAGCTTCCATCCTTGCAGGGCGAGTCTCTTTATGTTGACTTCGGCTGAGGTTAGTAACCTGGTCCTTCTGGGTATGTAGGCAACCTTCCTAGTCTTTGGCTAATTGGCTTTATGCTTATCCTGGGGTAGCTCGCCTATCAACAATACAACCGATGTCTATGTCTTGGACCTAGGCGAGATTCCTTGCTAGCTTCGTTGTCTTGTGTTATTTTGGAGCAATGTGGAGACGAATGTCAGCTTGGTCTTCTTGGGTACGGGCGAGCTTCTTTTGGCGAGCTTCTCCATGTTGGCCAACTCTGACGAGGTTGGCCAACCCTGACGAGGTTCTCCATGTTGGCCAACCCTGACGAGGTTGGCCAACCTTGACGAGCTTCTCCATGTTGGCCAACCCTGACGAGCTTCTCCATGTTGGCCAACCCTGACGAGGTTGGCCAACCCTGACGAGGTTGGTCAATCCTGACGAGGTTGGTCAACCCTGACGAGCTTCTCCATGTTGGCCAGCCCTGACGAGGTTGGCCAATCCTGACGAGGTTCTCCATGTTGGCCAACCCTGACGAGGTTGGCCAACCTTGACGAGCTTCTCCATACACTACAAGAAAAAGCATTATTCGTAACGAATTCATTTGTAACAAACGTTTAAATGGTTACAAAAATATGACATATTATAACGAAAATAAACGTTTGTTACAAATGATCCTATTTTAAATAACCTTAACTATTTATCGTTACAAATTATAAAATGCTCGTTACAAATGATAAACATAAGCAATTGTAACCAACTCCTAAATGTATATAGTTTTTAGTATTAGAAATACCAATATATATATATATATATTAAAAGAATAATAACAAGAGTTTACGTAATATGATAACTCCAACTAAAAAATGGATGAAAATTCAAATACACATAAAAATTTGTTTTTAATAATTTTTATAATAAATGTATTATACATTATCATTCTCTTTCTTTTATAATCTATCGTGATAAAATTTTATTAAAATAAATTTAACACACAAAATAAAAGCACATAAATTGAACAGTTAGATTTCTTTTTACCCCCTTTCTCTCTCTGATAAAAGAAAATCATATTTCCTAAGCCCTAGCTCTAGCCCAATTACACATACATTACATTTTCCTTGCGAATTGAACATGTTTCGCGCATCTCTCTGTTTTGTGCTCAAGGACCCAGATTAATTTTCAATTTCCCCTCTTCCAAAAATCGTTCAACGTGGAGCGCGCGTGGATCAACGACGAGACTCATATTACAGAGTTTCTTGATATAAGGATGAACTTAGGTTTGTTTTTTTTGTCTATTTCAATGAATTCCCTGTACTCACTTTAAGTTATATTTCGATTTATGTGTTCCCACGGCCTCTGTTTCAATTGACTCAGGGTAATATATTTAGGCAAGAGAATTATGGAGAATGCTTTCAAATTGATTTAGAAGTGCAGAATGGTCATGTTCATTGAAGGATACTTGTGGATCCCATGTAGAACTACAAACAGGATGGTCATCTCGACTTGTTATCTAAAATAAATGAAAATGTTAACGTGATTTCAGTTTTTTATAACTGTGAAACTATGGAAAAGTTAGCAATACTTGTTTCAAGCAAGTTGTAGTCAATTTTTTGTGATTAGTTGAATCTTTATATTGTTTTACTCATATTAACATTGTGCTTTATATATACTTACTATTTTTCAAATAGGTAATGAGATTAAATTAACAACTGTACAATAGGTAGTAACAAAGGATAATTGTGTTTAAGAAATGTATCAGTAGTATATATCCTTTTTAGTCAACACTTCAGTCCTCAGCTATAGATTTTTATTTAACATACATTTCTGTGTATTTTCTATACCTTAATCCTGCTAAGCAAGAAGATGTTAGGGTTGATTGAAAAAACAAGAAATAAAGAATATGTTGCTCTTGATATTTTAATCTTTGTCAAGGAAGATGAAGAGAAGACTGGGAAGCTTGAGTCTTTACTTGCTGTTGAAAGTAATAATGATACACAATATATGATCCACAATCCTGTAGTACAACTGCTATTTTTGATGTGCTTATTAGGTTTTTTTATATTATATTTTGTAATATATGTCAATTTATTTAATATATATATGTGTGTGTGTGTGTGTATAGTTTCTATTTATCTCTTCAACTGTAGCCCAATATTTACTAGTAATGGAGAAGAGGGAAGCGGTTTGCTGCATCTGCAGGTGCTGTTAGGTTTTTGAATTCATGGGAATCCAACCTCGGATCCTGAACTTGCTTTGCATTTTGAGTGTCAATGGAAGGAGGAGAGATTAAGGCATGAAGATTCTTCAAAGCAAGAGAAAATGGAGGAGAATGTTCACCTTGGAACATTAGAACCTGAGAAGAAGACACATGATCAAAAGGTTGACATCTTCTCTTCGTTGATATTGTTTGAGAATTAGCTCTTTTCGTCAAAGAATTAAAGCATAATGTATTCGACTAACGACTTCTCATATTAGATGAGCATGAATGCTAGTATAATCTACTTTTTTTTATCCTGAAGATATATTACTTTAACCATTGTCTATTGTTCTTTACACACACATATATATATATATGTATTTATTTATTGGTGTGGGTTGTGGATCTGCTTGCAAGTTGGCTTTAGGATCTATAAGAGACCTTTTGAAAATAAGAAGTGGAGTAGGTATCAAAGTTCCTCTCATCACAAAAATGTTGTACACGATACTCATTAGTTATCAACATATATTCATGTAGTAAACTTAAATTTGTACATTATAAATTTTTAATCTTATGTTATTTTATTTCTGTGTATCTTTTGTAGGACCGTGGAGTGTCAATTTGATTGTGGATAAGAAGACAAATCAAGACTTCAAGTTTTGATTGTTTTTTTTATTCACATTATTATGTACATTGAAGTGTTCAAATACATTGATAGTTTTTTTATGCGTATGCTGACATTTTTTACTTAAATGTATTTGGAGAATTGCTATTTTCTTGAAATAAGATTATTGCACTATATCCTTTTATTTTTAGATTTTTTATATAGTCATTTACATTGTGGTCCTTTGTTGTTAGGTTATTTTAATTTTTTTCTGGATTGAAATGAGATAGTAAATAAAATGAAAAATTTGTGATGAATCAAATATTATACACCAAATATAAAATTTTATGTAACAATTATTTGTAACGAAACTGATTTTAGTAACAAAACTTTGGTTATTGCTACTAAAGCTTTTGTAACAAAAAAAATGTGTTGTTACAAACTTACAATTGTATTGGTAACGAAACTAAATTTTTATCGTTACAAATACTTTTTGCGACGGACTTAAAATGACCAACATTTGTAACGAAATGTTTCGTTACAAAAAGTTTTTGTAACAAAAAATGAACCTTTGGTAACTAATTTTTTCGATACGAGAAGTGCATTTTCTTGTAGTGATGTTGGCCAACCCTGACGAGGTTGGCCAACCCTGACGAGGTTGGCCAACCCTGACGAGCTTCTCCATGTTGGCCAACCCTGACGAGCTTCTCCATGTTGGCCAACCTTGACGAGGTTGGCCAACCTTGACGAGCTTCTCCATGTTGGCCAACCCTGACGAGGTTCTCCATGTTGGCCAATCCTGACGAGGTTGGCCAACCTTGACGAGCTTCTCCAAGTTGGCCAATCCTGACGAGGTTGGTCAACCCTAACGAGCTTCTCCATGTTAGCCAACCCTGACGAGGTTGGCCAATCCTGACGAGGTTCTCCATGTTGGCCAACCCTGACGAGGTTGGCCAACCCTGACGAGGTTGGCCAACCTTGACGAGCTTCTCCATGTTGGCCAATCCTGACGAGGTTGGCCAACCCTGACGAGCTTCTCCATGTTGGCCAACCCTGACGAGGTTCTCCATGTTGGCCAACCCTGACGAGGTTGGCCAACCTTGACGAGCTTCTTCATGTTGGCCAACCCTGACGAGGTTCTCCATGTTGGCCAACCCTGACGAGGTTGGCCAACCTTGACGAGCTTCTCCATGTTGGCCAATCCTGACGAGGTTCTCCATGTTGGCCAACCCTGACGAGGTTCTCCATGTTGCCCAACCCTGACGAGGTTGACCAATCTTGACGAGCTTTTCCATGTTGGCCAACCCTGACGAGGTTGGCCATCCCTGATGAGCTTCTCCATGTTGGCCAACCCTGACGAGCTTCTCCATGTTGGCCAACTGTTGGAACAATCTGAGTATTTTGATTAGATCCCAAAACCCCTGATGAATTTGC
>JAPKLY010003015.1:843-20945 GCA_026898435.1 Prunella vulgaris | reverse complement strand
TTTTACAAGTGGATATTTATTTTATTTAACATATAAAATACTAAAAATAGGTATAAATTATTTTAACGGTTGAACCGCCGATCCAACCGGTTGGACTGGTTGAACCGTGAACCGGTGCCTTGTCCGGTTTGGTCACCGGTCCGGTTATGAAAACACTGACTGCATTATAACATTTTTAGAAGAATCTGTGTATCATAGATGTGTACCTGTTAAAATAAATACTGCCACCTACAAGTATAAGGATTTTTTATTTTTTTTTTGACGGAAGGAGTTTTAGATGATTGAATTGAGCTCCAAAAAAATATATTAGTCAACAATATCTATATTAATGCTTTAATTGGGCTACAATTAATTTATAAATATTATAAATATTCAAACTTGGATTCTCTTTTGGGCTATCTTTTTGGGCTTGACAGAATAGACGGTGGGATGGGTAGCCACTACTGATCTAGACAGGGGCAATAGGCCACTCTAATTTAATTTTTTTTTTAGTGCTGCATATACTAAGAAATCAAAATATTATTTATTAAAAATGAAAATAAAAATATTTCAAAATTTATTTTTATTCAATAATTATTTTAGTAATGTTTATTGTATTTTTAAAATATTAGTAATGCAATTATTATATCATAGTCAACTTTTTTAATGAACTAAAGCATTGAAATGAAAAGTATTTATATATAGACGATTTATTTCTTAAGTCATTAATAGAATAGACCAGATTTTTTTATTAAAGTATATTGAAAGCTATTTTAATCAAAATTTATTAATAGAGATATTTTTCTAGAACTTATATAAGATTAGACTCTCCTCCCCCCTAAACTTAATTTTTGGCTCCATCACTAGTTAGTATTCTTTTTTTTTTTCTTCATAAATCATAAATTCACATACAATCAAATCAAAATTTAAACACATCATAAAATTGAATTAATTGCAAATTTCACAACATTAGTTAACCATTAAATAATTATTTCCCTCATTCAATATTTATTTTGGGTCACTTACATATTGGTTCAAAAAAATCACTATATTTACAAATTGGTTCAAAAAATTTGCACGATAGTATATTTTTTTTTTTGCATGGAAGTGTTTTTTTTTTTTTTTTGCACGGGACCAATGTGTAATTTTTGTCAATTTCTTGAATCATATCGTTCACACTCTTGCATTTTTATTTTTTTTTTGCTTTAGTATATGTGTTGAATAGAAAAAATGTTTGGAATTGTTGAAATCAACGAACGAAGAAATCTAAAGAACACCAAGATTTATGTGGTTTGATCCAATAATGATCTACGTCCACGGATGAGGCACCTCTCTCACTAATCGATCGAAGAAGATACAAATTACAAGAATTAAATGGGAATTGAATATCTATCTAGGTTTCTGAAAATTTCTCTGTGTGTTCTATCTCTATACATATGTGCATATATATATATATATATATATAGAGGTATAGATGGGCCCTAATTAATCCTTGTGATCGTAACTAACTAACAAGAAACTGTTATAGTTACAACCGAAATTGAATAACTATCTGAGCTCAACTGTTTTCAGTTTTGATTCAACAACAATGCTCGTCAATTGCCCAACTGGAAGACTTAAACTGTTTTATAACTGAATCTTGATTCACATCTACTGATTTGATAACAAGTCCTTAGCTGAGATATCAAATTGTTCTCTCCTGACCCATCAGCTGACCCCCTTAGCTGACTTCATCAACAGATCAGTCATCCTGACCATCATCCTGATCAATCATCATGACCTATCAGAAGACTTCCTCAACTGATTCACTCAGCTGACTTCCTCAGCCGACCTACCTGATATTAGTTGATCTCAGCAGACTTATCAGATGACCCCAACAGACCTATTAGATGACCTCAACTGATATTATTATATTCAATTATCATCAGTATCTTGTTCATTTGATCTTTATTTCACTTTCTTTGCACCCATAATAATATGTGCCTTTATTTATATTGTAGTCGTCTAAGCTTCTGAACTTTCTTATTTCATTCAGAATTTTTAATATATTTTTCTATATTTTTAGAAAATGATTTATTTTAAAGGGCGTTTTATTTTCCATCCCGTTATATTAATACTGTATTCTACGTGTGTGAAAATATTCTTAGTCCCTATTGATATATGTGCATTAAATTTTTTGGACTATTAAATAAATAAAAAATCGTTTACGTATAAATGAAATTTATTAATCAAGTTTGGAAGTCTTTGTCGTGTTATAAGCAAAGTCTTACACACACACACACACATATATATATATTCAAAGTTAGTGCTACTAAATTATTTTTCTACTTTCATGCAGCTGATGCTTTCTAAATTATTAGCACAAGTTGCCAATTTGATTAGTGAGACTAATAAATTAATTATAGAAAATAAAATTATTAGGTTAATTTCTCATGTGTATTGTCTGAAAATGACTTTGTTTAGTAAGTTTAATAAAATATAGCTACCTCTATCTTTGATTAATTTGGTTTGTTTGTTACCTTTGATTAATTTACTGTACCTAGCTACCTCTACCTTGTTTGCTTTTACAAATTTTAAATTTAAGTATCATTTGTGTACGTTTTCTAGGTATTATATTAGTTTGCTTAAACTACGAGAAATTAAGTAATGGCTAGGGTTCTGTTTGGCATCTTTGATTAATTTACACAACCTACTTTGTCTGTAAATTGCAACGGAGGGTCGGTCGGTGAGATAGTTGATTTATAAATATGTGTGATATCGTTTTACGATATGAGATCAATAATAAAATAATAGAGTTTTAATAAAATGTTAGTATAATATTTTTAAGAAAAATAATAGTTATTTTAATAAAAATATTATCACTTTTTAAAATTTTGGTGACAAATTTTTTGGTAAAATGTGATAATTTTTCAAGAAAATGGTAGTCACTTTTAACAGAAAAATATTACCACTTTTGAAAATGACAACTTTTTAATTAATAAGTGACACATTTTATCCCTAGTCTCACACAAGACTTACTCTAGTTGATTATATTATACGAGTAGGTTTTAAATGAAAATTATTCATGAAACACTTTAAAGTACCATACATTTGATCAAAAGTATAAAAAAATATAATATCATTATATTCTACAATTTTAAAAAATAATGTATCCCCGTACCCATATTATCATGCACTCACAGTCCCAACAACCCCCATCTTATAAGCTTTTTTTCTTGATTTAAAATTTGAAGTTTATATTTTAATATTTTAACCATTAGTTGAAGTGAGTATTAATTTGGTAAAACAATAATTATGTGTTGCTTTAAAAAAAATAATAAGATTATGTGATAAATTTGATTTTAAAAAAAGGTAAGTACTCAAAATTTATAATTTGTCTTGGTAAAGTAATCATCCGCTAATGATATAGAGTATGTTTCTTGTGAACCTGAATTCGTGCAAACTTGTTTCATTGTCTATAATTACTATCACTGTTATTCATATATATTATAAGTGATATAAAATACATTTGATTTTTTAACAGTATTAGTGTATATGTATATATAACAATAATAGTGAATACGCATAACAATGATAATGTATATATAACAATTATAATTGACAAAATTGAATTTATTATGAAGTCGAGTTCATACAAATTTTTATCGATGATTTGATATTGAGCGACCATTAAGGCGTGCGATCTGTGTCATTGAACAAGGCCCCACCCTTGATGAGAGGTCTTCCTTTTTAGAGTGTGTATTATGTGAATAATAATCACGAAAATAATTTTCGTACACAACATTTTTCAATTCATGCAGTAGCATACATTTTGGCATGTGGTGTTAGTTCATATGCGATGTGGTGTAATATATATAATGTGGTGTTAGTTCATTTATTGTGTTATGTATGGTACCTGCAGACTGCATTGTTAATTTATATAAAATGTGGAGTTAATTCATATAATTTGTTGTATTAGTTTATATACAATATTTTATGTCATCTATCTGTATAACAATCAAATATCAAAATACTTAATAATAAATTATTTGTTTATCTTAATATTTATTGAGTGTATTATTCACATAATAACAAATAAGCCTCTTGTGAACTTGAGTTCACCGTAAACTCTAATTTAATATGATCATATTTTAAATATTAAACTGACCATTTACCTAGAGAAATAAGTCACACTTAATTTTTTATTTTTTTATTGCGCCCGAAGCTGAGCGAGTGGAAAAAGTCGGTAATCAAGTTTTTGTATTGCATGACAGTGATAGTAATAAGATATGAAAGTGATAGTGTTAGTGCATGACTGTAACGACAATGATAGTGATACTCATAATGCATGATAGTGATAGACTTAATACATGATAATGATAGACTTAATGCATGACAATGATAATCTTAATGCATATATGAAAATGATAAACATAACAACAGTGATAGTCATAAAATATGACGGTAACAATTTTAGTGCACGGCAGTGATAATTATAATGCATGCATGATAGTGATGATAATTATAATCTTTTATTTTATGATAAAGATAATTATAATACTTGACAGTGATAGTCATAATACATAACAGTGACAGTCATAAGACATGAGGTGATAGTATAAGAGGACAATGATGGTTTTGGATGACTATTGGAGGCCCACCGACACTAAGCATCTCTCCCCCTCAACCGCCACCATGTCAATCACCAATTCTTATCCTCAAAACTCTGATACTTCCCTCCCCCTCGCGCTCTATCTAACCAACAACATTTTCTTCACCCTCGTTTTCTTCGTCTCCTACATTTTCTTCTCTTGTAGAGCAATAAGATCCATAATTCTATCCCACTTTATATTTTAACCATCTCCGAATTCGTTGGAGTACTCTGCCTGATTGTCTCTTTTGTCTATTTTGCTTAGATTTTTCAGCATTAATTTTATTTAATCCTTTGTTTTGAGATCGAAAAGGGATGAGGAGCATCAGAGGTTCATTCACGATGATTAGAACCTTCATTGCCCTTTGTCGCCGAAGCTGTCAGTTATTTCCAAGTAGGGATGGCAAAATGACCCGCCTCGTAGGCCCCTCGCCCTGACCCCCCGTTTGGCAGCCCCGCCCCATCCTGAAAAAAAGGGATAGTTCGCCCCGCCCCGCGCATGGGGCAGGGTAGGCATGAGTTTACTCTTTTACTGCCCCGCCCGCCCAGCAGAGTAACATATACTACATAATATATAATATTTATAAATAAATACTACTATATTTTATATAAAATAAATATAATATATAATATTTTATAATATATCAAATAATCTAAAATTATATTTTTTATTTATTATTATAATATTAATATAATTTAAAATTATATATCACTAATAATCAATATCTAAAATATAATAAAAAAATTCCTTATTTTTCATTAGGGTTTACACTTTTCTTGTTTTTTTTTTATATAATTTGTTGAACATGATTCATTATTTATGTTGGATATGATTTGTTAGATATATCCAAATTATATAATGTGTATATATATAATTTTAGTATGTGAAGTGTGAGACATGATGGGGCGGGGCAGGCATATCCATTCTTCTCCGCAGCGGGGCATGGGGCAGGGCGGCGGGGCATGGGCGCGGGGCAGACATGTGAATTTAGATACCCGTCCTATCCTACTCCATTGCCACCCGTAATTCCAAGCCAAAATCGATGGTCGAGCTACCACAGAACAACGAGAAATTCATTGTCAAGGAAAAAATATAAGTTTTTTTAACACGTTAATTTATAATTATAGTAATTTATTTGATGAGTAAATTTTATTAGAAAATTGTACATTAAATTATCAAATATTTGATCAAATATACAAAAAAAAATATCTGGAGTATTAAAATTTTGAGTCAAAAAATTCAAGAACAATTAAAATATAATTATCTCTGACCACAATTTTTTATACTCTTGATCAAATATTTTGATACTTTAAAATAATTTTATGATAAATTTATTATGAACTATTTTTGTACAAAATTTTATTTTATTTGATATGTTTTGATATTTATATGTACATTAAAATCATAAAACATAAGGTGAAACATAAGCGGTACAAATTCATAATTCATTATCGATTAAAATATGGGTGAATGAGAAGTCATGGCATGTCTATTAAATGAATATACGTTAACATACAACGTGTACATAGACATATCTGAATTAATATCAAATAATTTATTTATTCATTAAAAAATTGCAGGAAGACCCACGAAAGAAAAAATAACATTGTCTATTCTTAGACTATACAATATTTAAAAAAAAAAATTACCTCTACAACTTGAGTTGTTGTCATCAGTATTTGGATTTTGAATCTATTCTTAGTACTGTTGGTGTAATTCAAATTTATTTCTAAAAAAATATACGATTTATTTATTAAAAAATTACACGTGTTATCATTGAAAAATGAATTTTTTAAAATACATTTATCAGTAATAATATGTGTAATTTTTTAACAGTATTTTGTGTAATTTTTTAAAAATACACTTGAATTGTACGGAACACTTGATGCACTAAAGACTTAGCCCCTTAAATCTTAATCTAATCTTTACTTATTTTACAAATAATTTCACAAATCCTGTCCCTGCTGGTCTTCAATAATTTTGGCTGTTTGATATTCTCGACAACTCTCCCACTTGAATAACTCGTCTTTAAAAACCACCAAATTAATTACGTACAAACCATAAGTTCCGTAACACAGTAACAGTAATAAAGAAAGGCATGTTGTTACTCCCCAAACATTGAAACGTCCAATATCCTATTTAATTTAAATTTTATTTTAAAATATTAAAACTATACAGATAATTTGACACAAATAATTAAGAGTAAAATTTATCTATATATAAAATAATTTTTTTCTAAATAACGGATTATAAATAATGGATTTAGAAATACACGATATTTAGGCTTTATTATCTATAAGAAAAAATGTAGTACTGTATGTGTCAAACGGGCCGGGGCATTTCGGTACCGGTCCACTGGGCTAAATGCATTTTTTCGGGCAGGGCCGGACAGGTTGATAGCGGGCCACATATTTTCAGGCCCGTCCTGACCCAAGATGGGCCACCGGGCCAAACCGGCCCTATTTTTTTTATTTGAAAAAAATTAATATATCACATTTAATTTTTATATTTATCTTATTAATTGTAGGGATGACAAAATGATCCGCCCATAGCTGGCCCGCCCTGACCTGCTCCATTTGGGGCAGCCCCGCCCCGCCCCGCCCCGCCCCATCCTGAGAATGGGGCAGCCTTCCCCGCCCTGCGCATGGGGCAGGGCAGTCATGAGTTTGTATTTTTACTGCCCTGCCCCGCCCCATCCTACCCCATTGTATATATTAAATAAATATATAATATTTTATAATATATAAATACATTCTATATATAATATTTTATAACATACTCACTCCGTCCACTATAAATGGTCCACGTTGCCTTAACAGGTCGTCCACAATAAATGGTCTACTTACCTAAAATGGAAAACATACAATCATTATTTTCATTTTTTTTATATTACATATACTCACTTTTACACATCACATCAAGTACTTTTTTAATAATTAAATATTTTTTTATACTAATACACTTACTTTTACACATCAACATAAACTTTTCTTAATAATCGTGAATTGTCAAGGTAGTTCAATTTTTGTGGACGGAGGGAGTATAAAATAAAATTAATATCCTACATTTATAATATATTAAATAAATTTAAAATTATATTATTTATTTATTGTAATTCTAATGTAAAATTATTTTTACAAATATATTTTGATAAATTTATTGCATTAATTATATTTTAAAATAATTTTTTATTTGTCTAAAATATATATTATATTTTGGTATAAAATTAACATGGGGCAGGGCAGGGCGATCTGCCCAGCGAAGGGGCAGGCATGTGGCACAATGTTCTGCCCCGCAGTGGGGCATGGGGCAGGGCGGGGCAGCGGGGCAGAGGCGCGGGGCAGGCATGGGTTCTTAGATACCTGTCCTGCCCTGCCTCATTGTCATCCCTAATTAATTGACACGTTTGTATACAAATACTAATCAAATAGTCATAAAATATTATTTAATTTGTCAAAAATAATTTAATAATTAAAATAAAACTCAAATTTCTATATAATATTTAAACAACAATAATTCAACAAACCTTAATAAACTCAAATTCACAAAAATATATTCATACAATTTTCTTACTATTCTTTATAAATTCAAATTCATAAAAAAAAAAAAGATTAAACAACTAATTCAACATCCCTCTAATAAGTTTAAATTATAATTTACACTAACAAACATAAGAATTTCTAATTAAATTAAGTATTGTCAATCTTATCCAATTTTTATTTTTAATAATACAATTTAATTAATTAATTAATTGAGATAATATTTTTTTATTATAGAATTTCCTTTTAGAAAATTTCAATGAAGATGCACATATTCCTTAACTATATTTATACAAATAAAATAATTATTAAAAGTATTTAAAAGAATATAAAATTAAAGAAACATATTCAAAATAAAAGTAGTGTAATTTATAAGAACATATAAAAGATTCATAAGAGAAGTATTATAGAAGAAATATTTAAATAAATAAATATATATATATATACCGGGCCGGCCCATAAAAATCAGGCCAAATTCGACTGGGCCAAATAGACTCGATTCTTTTTCGACCTATAATTTTTTGGTCCGTCCTATCCTTAAAAATGAGTTTTTTGAGCTGATGGGGCTATGTTTTAAAAAGCGGGTTGGACCGACCGGTCGGACCGGTTCGACCGCTACTCGGATGACATACCGAAAGGTTCGAAAACGTTGGACCGCTATTTTTCTAAAGCGCCTAGAAAGTTGTCAAAAGCGACAAAAGCGAGTCGGACAGGTCACTGGTTGGACCGATCAACTCGGTGCTTTTGCTTTATTTAAAAAAAAATAAGATTTTTTTTTTGCAATTTATAACTTTCACTGAAACTCAATTTATCAGCTTTGGTTTTTTGTTTTATATTATCTCAATCACGTTTTTTTTATCCTTATTCTTCCCCGAATTCGTAATATTATTTTCACATCTTTCTACTAAATCATCTATGAATTGACTTGAAATCATGAGATCAAGTTTTAGTGGTGTTAATTTTGCTATATTCATTCAAATTAAATATTTTTATGTTGTTAATCGTAGATATTTGATGAACTTCTTATATATTTGATATTTTAAGACATTTGGTGACTTAATTTTACATTTGATATGTTTAGGAATTATGATATATGACCTAATTTTAGTAAAATATTGACATTTAATTTAGATAGTTAAAATTTAAATTTAAATAACAATATTAGATGTATATTTATTTAATTTTATAATAATTTGTAGATAAAATTTAATATTTTTGGAGAAAAAACTATTTATGATGCCTTTAATTTTTGTATATAATTACATATTATTTAATTATGGAGAAAATATAAAAAATGGTCCTGTAACTTTGTTTGAGTCCAGATTTAGTCTTTTATCTTTTTAATTTCTCGATTATAGTCCTTTTGTTATAAAAAATTGTCATTTCCGACTGAAATTTAAAAAATTGGCCGGAATTTACACCTGTCCCAGGAGAAAATATAAATGGTCCTGTAACTTTGTTTGAGTCCAGATTTAGTCCTTTATCTTTTTAATTTCTCGATTATACTCCTTTTGTTATAAAAAATTATATATTAATTTTAAATTATATTTTTTTATAAAATATTGAAGATTATATAATTTTTTTTAAAATACTTATTTTTTATTTTAAATATGATTATTCATATTTAAATAATATTAAAATCTCATATTATCTATTTATGAATCTATAAAATTTTACGTGGCTTAATGCAATGCTTCCTATAGCTTTATAATTTTCTCATAATTTTATATTTTTCAAAATAAAATATGAATAACCGTTGTCGGTTACTTCTTTATCTTATTTTTAATTCACAAATTTCTCCATCTATTCCATCACTCCATATTTCTAAATATTTTTATTTTTCATCTTTAAAAAATCTTTTTAATAGTTAAAGAATATTAACCACCATCCATAAATCTTGGTCAACTAAATCCCACAAATTACTCATTTTAAAATTATATATATTATTAATCTCAAATTAAATTATTTATTTATTTTCAAAAAAGAAAATTTCAAATTAAATCATTTATTCAAAAAAAAAATTAATCAATATATTCCTATGAATTAAAATTTCCAAAATATTACGAAACAATGAGTAATTCCATTGACTATTAATATTTCCAAAATTAACTTACAATTAAATGTCGAGGGAACAAAAATAATTTCTAATAAAAACAAAAATAGAGAAATATTAACCATTTATGTTAATATTAACCATTAATAGTCATATATATTTAACCACGTTATAATACTTAAAATATATATGACTATTAATATTAACTATTATTGTTGATAGAATTTCTTAATCGTTGTTTGTTATGTGGCTTTATATCGGATTAATTCTACCAAACAATAATTTTATGATCTATGTTCTTATAGAGAGAGAGAGAGAGAGTTTAGAGAGAGAAAATATAATGTAGGAATTGTATTGATTATTGGAATTCTCTTTGAATAGTACAAGAGAGGTCTTATTTATAGGTATGTGAGTGTGAGACGGCACCTTACGAGCCTATATGGCTTCCGGTGTTGACGAGGGTCCGTGGCCCTCGTCCTGGTCCCCTACACTGCTCCCTATGTTGTGCCTCGTCCTACTACTATGCCTTAGACTAGATGGGCCTCGTTAAAAACCTCACCGTAAACCACCCTTGTGGACAAACAGGACGGAGGGAAAAAGAGTGCACCATCGGGATCCTATCGGCTAACAGGCGAGCTCATGGGCGAGCTCGGATGTGGGCTCCAGTGGTTCAGGCGAGCTCTGGGCGAGCTCCAGTGCCTTGCGTGGCTTACGGGCGCCGTATGATGATGGACCTCGGTGAGGTCCTCATGGGGATAAAGGGCGAGCTCTGGGGTGAACTACGCCGGTGAGCTGCCCCCCAAATGGGCGAGCTCCATACCTCCGCGGATCCAGGTGAGCCCTGGCGACTTGCCAAACCTTGGTGATTATCCACATACTGGCAATGTTAGTTCGCCAGGTCAACATTTGCCCCCCCAGCTCGCATGTGCCATGACTTCGTCAAATGTGCAGGCGAGCTGGAGAATTTGAAACTTGGCGAACTACCTTAAGGTGATTGCCGAGCTAGCGGGCGAGCTCGGCCAAGGCGGTTATTTCTGGTCGACGTGGTGCGGGAATCCAGGGGTCATGCACGCCTTTTGAGACCTCGGTTCCCTCCCACAATCATGTCATCTTTCAAATTTTTTACAAACAGGTCCCCGCATTTCCTGAATATCGCACCTCACCTCGACGTCTATAAATAGGGGGAAGTGGATTCATTTTCCCACTTTCTGCATTTCGAATTCTCAGAGCTTTCCCGACGACCGATTTTTCTTGTGTTCGATGAATTTTCGAAGGCTCTTCAAGGTAGGATTCGATCTTTTTTCCCTTTTCTTCTGCCTTTTACTTGATTTTCTTTCGTTTCTTCTGGGTTACTGGATTTTGGACCGTGGATTGCACCGGGAACCTTTTGGACTTCCCTGACTTCGGATTATTGGACTCTACCAAGAACCCTTTGGACTTCTTTGAGACCATGTCGACACACTCCTCGAGTAGGACCCTTTCGGACCGGAACCCTGACAAACGGCCAATAATTGAGGATGAGCCACCTCGGGTTTCGTATGTAGAGATCGGTTCCAGCTCCGAGGCAACCTCGGCAGCTCGCCAGATCTCCGGCAAGCTGCGTAGCGAACTACCTGGCGAGCTGCGTCCCGATCCAGAGGAAGGAGCCTCCAGCTCCGTGTACCGCGAGGTATGGGAGGAAGACGGCGAGGTCGCCCAAGAGGAAAGAGTTGCCAGTGGCAACGAAGGACCCGAGGAGGTTGATGAGGGCATCGCCGAGGTCGGCGAGGAGGGTGGCGACCTGGAGGAAGTTACGCTCGAATGGTTCCGTCTTATCGGCTTCCCGGAACCCCAGCTGGTTGAGTACCAGGTTCCCACCCAGGTCGTTCACCCGTTCGATTGGAACGAGTATATCGCCGAGTATGCAGCGAGCTTCCCCTGCCCGGACCGGATACCCCCCGCCGACCTCGCCGACCTGGAGGAAGTTGCCCCGTCTGAATACAAGGATGGTGAGGTGGTGAGCCTCATCAATGAATGTGACCTGCCCATCATTCGCAGGGAGTATCGCATCCCGCTCGACATTTTCATGTATGCTCCAATGAAGAATGAGCGGCCCGACGTGCCTCCTGAGGGGATGACCGCTTTGAACGTTGATGTTCTAAGGGCCGGGCTTACGCTGCCATTACACCCGATCATCGGCCAATACCTTGCCGATAATAACTTGGCCATCACCCAGCTCACCCCGAATGCATGGAGCAACCTCCTCGCCGCCCTGTCTGTCTTTGGATTGGAGGGCTACGAGAACACGACGACCTCGGCGGACCTGGGCGAGCTCTTCGCCGTAACCAAGCGGGCGCAGGACGGCGCGGGGTATTATTATTTGAAAGCTCGCCCAGGGGAAAAATTTCTCGGGGATCTGCCTAATAAAGTCCGTGACTGGAAGAAGTAGTTTTTCTTCATAGGCGGCGATTGGCGAGCCTCCAGCACGTATCATGGAAAGGGTGACCGTATTCCCACTCCGGAGGGATATGGGGAAGCCAGCAGTAGGTCGCCTATTTCGGTGTGCGTGGGTTGAATTAAATATACTAATTCTAATTTTCTTTCTTTTTGCAGTTCCGAAGCGCCACAAATCCAGTAGGGGCAGGCCTAAGGTATCGGCCCAGTTCGACGTGGTGCGCGCCATCTGCTGCTTGAGAAGTGAGAAGGATAGGCAGGTCGCCCACCTATGCGCGCACCATTGCCTGCGGCTCGCCGGGCTCCTTACACTGCCGCACCACCTCGATATCCAAGGTCCCGAGCTCCCAGGTTTAATTCTTTGAAGCTTGCCTATGGGGGGGTGTAGCTCGCCCATTATGCTGACATTTGTAGTTTTTGTGCAGGTGGTAGCTTCGTCGCCATCCCGATCGCTGAGGTCCCCGAGGCCTACCAAATCATCAAGGAGCGCTTCGAAATGGGCCCACCTCGCCCCAACAGACTTGCCCCACCATCCGTGCTCACGCTGGAGGCGAGCAAGGAGGCAGAGCTTGCCGCCAAGAAGGGCGAGGTAGGGGGGTCGGGGACCCAGAGGGAAAAAACCAAGGCTCCCGAGAAGCCCAAGGCTATAGAGGTCGCCCGGACCAGCCGAGGTAGGGGGCGAGCTGCAGCCCCCTCCGAGCGAGGTCGGGGGAAGAAAGGGTCCCAGAGGGGTGAAGGATCCCGAGCTGGCGAGGAAGATCCCCCAGCTCGCAAGAGGACAAGGTATACGGGCCTGGTTGACGAGGAATCCGACCGAGTTGAGAGGACTTCGGCGAGGTCCGGGCAGGGGGGCTCCGCTCAATCCACCGCCCCGCTGGCGGCCACGCCCATCCGGAGCTCGCCCCCTTCGCCATCTCCATTCGGGGTGCAAACCACCGATGACACGCTCCTGGGCTGGGACCCCGACCGAGCTCAGTAAGTAGCTCGCCCAGTTAACCTTCATTGCCTATTATCCCCTATTTTTCTAACATTTTCTATCTGTTTTGGTCTCGCAGTTATGCCCCAATTACCTTCCCAAATCGCCACGAGGCCCTGCATGCCTTCGAGAGGTCTCGCTCTCTAACGTCGATGCGAGGCCTCCCTCCAGGCGTAGCTCGGAATGCCGTGAGTGAGATGCCCAGGCATTGGACGACCCCATCGGTGGTGAACATCAATGGCCAGGATCTGAAGGAGAACCTCCTCCTCTCGGCTCATCATGCTAGTAGATTGGTGCTCGCCAATCAGAAAGCCCTCGAGCAGCTCACCGAGTTAGAGGCAGGTCGCTCCGATAGAAATAGAAGGATGTTGGCGCTGGCGGACACTGCTGACAAGGCGAAGAGGCAAGCACAGCTTGCCGAGGAAAGGGCTGAGGCATCGTTGGCCGCCGAGCAAAGCGCTCTCCAACAGCTTGAGAATGTCCAACACCGGCTCGCCAGGCTCGAGCAGGAGACGGAGGCGAGGATAAAGGCTAAGGAAGAGGAGCTCGCTGCCCAGCTCGCCCAGGAGGTCGGCAGCCATGGGATTACGAAGAAAGACCTCGCACTGCAGCGGGGTTTGGTGAAGAGCTCCAGGACCGAGTGCGAGAGGCTAAGGGGTGAGCTGGAGGCGAAGGCTAATGAGGTTGCCGAGCTACGGAGTGTTGCCTCCTCCGCGCCGGATCTGGCGGCCGTGAAGGCCGAGGCCTCTGACAGAGGATGCGTCCAATGTTATGCTGAGGTCTTGCGGACTCTGTGGTGGGCTCGGGCCCATAAGGACGACGAGGTCGAGGCCGTGGTGGGCGACTTCAAAGCTTGCCTGGACCGGGTTCCCTTTCCCGATGGCGCCGAACTGGACATCGGCGACCTCCCTGAGCTTTGCATACGTTTAGACTTTGTGCCCGCACGGTTTCAAGTTATCAAAACGGTCGAGGTGCCGGAGCTGAACATTGGCGAGGAGGAGGTCGCTGGCGAGGAAGAGTAGGTCCCCCTCACTGTCGAGCAGTTGCAGGAGGCTTGTGGGGATGCCATGCTGAACTTGGGCGAGTTCAATGCTAGCGGGCTAACTGGTAATATCACTTCAGAGGCCGAACTCGCCATTCCTGCTGCCCAGGTTGCCCCTGCCCCTACTAAGGTCGCTGCTGATGCCCCCGCTGCTCCTGAGACTTAGGCTTTTTCTTGCTTTCTTAGATTAGCTCTTTTAATTTCCAACTTGTAGTAGGTCGCCGGGTTGTGGAGCTCGCCCAGAAGGAGCTCCATTTTTGTAACTTTTGCTATCCCGTTTAAGTAGATTTAGCTCGCCGGGCACGTGCAGCTCGTCCAGAAGGAGCTTTTTGTAGTTCAAAGATGGCCAGCTGGTCGGCCTTTGTGGCCAGCACTGCTACTCATACTTAGGATTTTTTCAAGTATATTTTTGACTTGAAAATCTCTTAAGTGTCTTTTGAATATAAGTCGAGCATTTTTTGTCCAACTCTTTCCATTTACGTCTTTGCGCTTTTACGTTATAACTTTTAAAATAGCTCGTTCTTGTTTATTTTTCTGGTACATAATTGTTCGTCTTATTTACTTTGAGAAGCGAATCGTTCGTTTTACGTCACTTACGACTACGAATTGTACCTCTGTTTTGAGAGTGTGTATTTTTCATCTTACGCCACTTAGGGCCGCAAATCGTTCGTCTTAGACCTCTTGGGGTGGCGAACTGCACTTCGATTGATTCACGTTGGGTCATTGGGTTTCATGAACCTTGCCTTAGATGTTTTTTCATCTTTTTCGTGAATTTTTCTAACTTATGGCAGTAGGTGCTTAGCAACCCTTTAAGAAGGGTACCTTCGCGACCTTGGGCGAGCTGGGTTTGGTGAGCTCCTCGGAGCAGTGGGCGACCTGGTGCAGCTCGCCTGGTTGGGGAGCTGCGCAGGTCCAAACACTTGGGAATTTTTCTGAATTTTTTTTTTGACTTTATAAACTTTCTGACTTTTTATAGCAACGTAATTTACATCGGTTGCCATCGACATTTCTGATGCAAACCCTCGACTAGTCTATTACAGGATTCTAGTCTATTGGTAGAACTTTTTCAGATGTGCCGCGCTCTAGGTGTATGACGAAGCTTTGCCTTCTGCGTCTTCTAGATCATAAGTACCGTTTGGCCAGGTTGCGGTGACCCGGAACGGTCCTTCCCAGTTTGAACCGAATACACCTGGTGGGGCCATCAATTTCTTTTTTAACACCAGGTCTCCGACCTTGAATTTTTGGTCCCGGACCTGAGAGTTGTAATACTTTTCAGCTCTACGCTTGTAGGTGGCGTTCTTCATTTCTGACGAAGCTCTGGTCTCTTCAATCAGATCCTTCTCTACTGCCAGGGCTTCATCGTTCTTTTCTTCATCATACCCCACCACCTTCCAAGTCTTGTTCTGGATTTCAACCGGGACTACGGCTTCAGTCCCGAAGGCTAGGGCAAACGGGGTCTCCCCGGTGCTGGCCCTATAGGAAGTTCTATAAGACCATAGGATCTCCGGGAGTTCGTCTGCCCAGCTCCCTTTCTTTTCTTCGAGGTGGAGCTTCAATATGTGTTTCAGAATCTTGTTCACCGCCTCGACCTGGCCGTTCGACTGGGGATGATATGGAGCTGAGTAGTGCTTCTTGATGTTCCATGAACTGCAGAAGTCCCTCAACTTCTGTCCGTCGAACTGCCTTCCGTTATCAGTGATGACCGACTGCGGGAGCCCAAATCTGCAGATCAGGTTTTTCCAAATGAAGTCGATCATCCTTTCTTGGGTTATAGTTGTGAGAGCTTCGGCCTCAGCCCACTTAGTATAGTAGTCTACTGCTACAACAACAAACTTTACACCGCCTCTACCAGGTGGAAATGGGCCGATCAAGTCGATTCCCCATTTCGCGAAAGGCCATGGGCTGAACACCGACTTCAGCTGGTTGGCTGGGGAGTGGATGTTGGGTGCGAAGAGTTGGCACTTTTGGCACCTTCGAGCGAAGCTGATGGCATCTTTGCGAAGAGTGGGCCAGTAGTAGCCCTGCCTGATCGTCTTGTATGCCAATGCTTGCCCCCCAGCGTGACTCCCACAAATCCCTTCGTGAATTTCTTCTAACACTTCGGACCCCTGCTTCCTAGTTAGGCATTTGAGTAGGGGTAGAGAGAATCCACGTTTGTAGAGTTGGCCATCCAGCAGCGTATATCTGGCAGCTTGCTTTGCTAGTCGGCTAGCTTCCCAGGTGTCTGCGGGGGTTGTTCCGTCTGTCAAATATTTTTGGATTGGAGTGCACAAATCTTCATCATCTTCACTATTCTCCTGCCCCCCACTCGAGGTTTGATTTATCTTGTAATCGGATGTCGAGGGGTTTTTCAGCGTGGTGATCACAACCTCTGTGAACTCGGCTTCGCCGTTGCTAGTAGCTAGCCGGGCTAGAGCATCTGCTTGTGTGTTTTCTAGTCGCGGTATCTGATTGATGTAAACCTGCATAAACATCGAGATCAGATGCACGGCTATCTTCTGGTAGGTCATCATCTGCTGGTCTTTTGCCTCATATTCCCCCGGACTTGGGATATTATTAGCTGGGAATCTCCGAAAACTTGAAGATTGGTTGCCCCCACAGCAAATGATAGCCTAAGTCCCGCTATCAATGCTTCATATTCCGCCTCGTTGTTGGTTGCTCGAAAGTCGAACCGAATGGCGGAGGTGAAGACTTGTCTGTCCGGGCTGATCAGGACTACGTCGGTGCCTGCTGCTACGCTGGTTGATGATCCGTCCACGTAGAGATGCCACGGAGCTATACGCCCCCTCGTCGGATCTTGTGGGAAAGTTAGCTCGATGATGAAGTCGGCAAGTGCTTGTCCCTTGATAGCTGTTTGGGGTGCGTAGGTTATACCGTATTGGCTGATCTCTAGTGACCATTTCAGCAGGCATCCGGCGGTGTCTGGGCGCTGTAGTATTTGGCGTAGTGGGAACGTTGTCAGCACCTCTACCGGGTGGTCAAAGAAGTAGGGCCTCAATTTTCTAACACTCATCACCAGTGCATAAGCCAGCTTCTCTGTTGGGGTGTATCGCAACTCAGCTTCGTGTAGGACCTGGCTCACGTAGTACACTGGTAGGTGTGTTTTCACCTCTTCTCGGACCAGGACGGAGCTGATGGTCACCTCTGATGCGGCTAGGTATAGATACAGCTTCTCTCCAGGTATCGGTTTTGACAAGACCTGTGTATTTGCCAGGTATGTTTTGATGTCTTCGAAGGCTCGTTGGCATTCACTTGTCCAGACAAAGTGGTTTTTGAGGTGGAGCTTGTTGTCTTTGGCCGCCTCTTTGTACCTCCATGTGTTTGCCTTAATTGCCTCGAAGAACGGACGATTTCGGTTGCCGGACCTAGAGATGAATCTGTTCAGGGCTGCCATGCATCCAGTCAGCCTTTGAATTTTTTGGAAGGAATCGGGTATACCCATCTCGATTATGCATTGGACCTGTGTTGGGTTGACCTCAATTCCACGCTGGCTAACTAGGTGCCCCAGGAACTTTTTGGAGTGTACGCTGAAGCTGGTCTTTTTGGGGTTTAACTTCATGTTGTAGTGGCGCAGTATGTCGAAGGTCTGTTTTAGGTGGTCCAGGTGGTCCTCCTTTCTCAGACTCTTGACAACTATGTCATCTACGTACACCTCCATGGATTCGCCAATGTGTTGGTCAAACATTTTGTTCACCAATCTTTGGTAGGTGGCTCCGGCGTTGATGAGTCCGAACGGCATCCTTTCCCAGCAATACATGTTCTTGTTGGTGTAGAACGCCGTGTGTTCCTGGTCATCTGGGTGTAGAGCTATCTGGTGATAGCCCGCAAAAGCATCCATGAATGTCATCATCTCATGGCCTGTGGTGCTATCCACCAGCTGGTCGATGTGAGGCAGTGGGAAGTTGTCCTTCGGGCATGCTTTGTTCAGGTTCGTGAAGTCAATGCAGAGTCTCCACGTCCCATTGTGTTTCTTCACCAGGACGGGGTTTGCGACCCATTGCGGACACAAAGCTTCCTTGATGAGCTTGTTGTCTAACAACTTCTCCACCTCAACAGTTAGAGCTGCGTACTTGTCTGGTCCATACTTCCTCCGCTTTTGGCGTACGGGCCTCCTCTTCGGATCTATGTTAAGTCTGTGGCAAGCATGTTCCAACGGGATCCCCATCATGTCTTCGTGGGACCAGGCAAACACGTCCAGGTTGGTCATTAAGAACAGCTCCATCCTCGACCGGTACGGTTCATGTAACTCAGAACCGATGAAAAGTTCTAAGTCCTTTTCCGGGTCCATCGGGAGTGCCGTCAATTCTTCCATGGGGGTGACTTTTCTCTTTTGACTTTTCCACCTCGTGTCGCTGATAAACTCGTCCCACTCCTCTTGTGACATCTGCGCAGGCTCGTGACCTATGCGCGGTTCGAGGTCATCGGGTTGGCTTTCAGCTTGGGCGGGTTCATCAGCTGCGAGCACCTCCGACGGTTTGTTAACTTAGGATGGTACGGTGACTTGGGGAGTTGGGTCGACGTCCATTGGTGTTGGTTCTTGACCTCCCGCAGGTCCCCCATCTTGGGCTTCATCAACCACCTCCATGGGAGCAGGTTGCTCCTCCTGCGCAGGTCTCAACACTTGGGTTTCATCCAAGCTCTCCATTGGTGTCGGTTGTGTGTCTTGCACAGGTCCAGTGTCTTGGTTGATTTCTGACAAATCGCCTACCTCCATCATCTCAATTTCGACCGAGATGACGTCTAGGATGTTTGGCTCGTCTGTAGGAATCTGTACGTCCTCTTCGAGGATGTGGACCTGTGTAACAGACTTCTTGACCCGGCCATCTTTGATTTGGAGTAAACACTCTCGGGCCTTTTTCTGGTCACCTTTTATAGTTCCGACACCTTTTGGAGTTGGGAATTTTAAACAGTAGTAGTAGGTCGAACACGCTACTTTGAATTCATTAATAAACAGGCGGCCAAGGAACCAGTTGTAGGAGGACTGCTGGTCGACAACTAGGAAATCTATGAGCCTAGTCAGTCTCCTTTCGGGATCCTCAGCCGATACAAGCTGGACGCTCAACCTAACACTGCCTAGGGGGACGGTTACAGCTTCTCCGAACCACACTATCCTAGCATTGCTAGGCTCCAAATACGACTCAAAGTCACCTAAGGCATCTAAGGTAGATTTGAAGAGAATGTTGGTGAGACGGACCTGGGGCCGGAGCTGCCCTCCTGGACTTGGTTTATGGCCCGGATTTCGGCCTTCCTCTTTCTTTTAGACATGGAGGATCCCCCGTCCTGGAGACCTTCGGCAGCTCCGATCTCCTCCTCGAGAACTAAGAGTTCCCTGGTGGGCTCCATGTTTTGCTGAGGTTGGGGAGGTGCCCTCCGTCTGTTATGGGGACTAGGTTGGTCCGCTTCCTCCTCTCGAACCTTGGCCTCTTAGCTGGGGCTTTCTTCACGAACT
>JAPKLY010003014.1:0-18875 GCA_026898435.1 Prunella vulgaris | reverse complement strand
AGGTGTATAGAAAACATTTGATTACCAATTTCTTACTTCTTCACCCTTGTTATTATATTTTTTTTAAGTACATTTAATATTTTGTTCGAGTATTGATTAAGTATTGATTTGGTATTGAACTTTTATTATTGGGGTATTCATTTTTGTTCTTCAAGTGTTTAAAGAACAAAAATAATGACTATTATATTCAGTTTTTTTCAATAATAGTAATGATTAAAAGTATGTAATAAACAAAAGTACATAATATTCTAATTTTATCAAAACAGTTAATCATCCAAAATAATTGATAATAAACATACTAATTGTTAATCAGTTAATCAAAACAGTTAATCATCCAAAACAGTTAATCATCCAAAATAACTGAACAGGCAATGATAATAAACATACTAATTGTTTTGCATACTTATAAACAAAATAAACATTCTAAAAACTTTGCTTAATTGTTCTTGACACTGACGCTTATGAAGTTACCAGAAACAAACTCATATTCAACAACGCTTCCTATGGTTGCATTATTTTCGAGTAGAAATTTCTTCCATCCACTGCACATTGAATGCTCTCCTGCACCCCTGGTTCTCATTTGAACTGTCCACAACCTCTCTTCCTCATCCTTCAGTATTATCTCAGTCTTATTCAGCAGTCCGGTGGTGATTATGAAACTTATCGGAATGTCCTATAATTGATATAATTTTTACATATTAGTGAAATGTAATCAAAATCAATATATTTTGTGTATGTGTCTATTTGTGTATATATTTATATATAATATTACTATCTTGTTGGCCCTGAAGTGATATTCTTTGACCTCCTTTGAAAAACTCAGATTGCTTTTTCCCAATAAAACATCATCATATTCCTTATCCTCTTCATCATTGCACTCTGTTAAACACATATGTGTAATTTTGTAATCTGATTAAAAAATCCCAAAATGTAATGATGAATGTAAGTTTATGAGTATAACAAACCATGGTTTGAGAAGTTTTTGCAGCAGCCTGATTTAGAAAATGTAAGCAACTAAAATTAATTGCCGGAATAAAAAAATGACATGTAGAAATTACGTGTTAAATTAAATTTATTATTGGGAATTGAGATTAATTCGATTCCTAAAATAATAAATTAAATTGGACCTCTAAAGTCCAATAAAATAAATTGAGCCTTTAAAGCCCTATAAGTTAAATCGGACCTCTAAAGTCCGATAAATAAAATTGGACATCTAAAGTCCAATAAATCAAATTGGGTCTCTAAAGCCCAATAAGTTAAATCGGACCTCTAAAATCCGATAAATTAAATTGAATCCTTAAAGTCCAATAAATCAAAGCCTCTAAAACTCAATAAATTAAATCGGACATCTGAAGTGCGATAAATAATATTGGACCTCTAAAGTTCAACAAATTAAACTGGGCCTCAAAAGGCCTAATAAATTAAATTGCCCCATAAGACACCAACAAATCAAATTCATCCCAGTATAATAAATCAAATCTTGGAAGCCCAACAAATCTTTCAAGATATCATTGAGATTTATCAAATCTTCAGGCCCATAAAATCTGGCCTGCAAATCTAAAACTCTACACCTATAAATAGAGGTCTCATTCTAGTCATTTGATACACCTACACACACAATAAAAGTCAGAGAGTAATTCTGACAACAAAGTCCGATAATTCCGCAAATTAAAGATCCTTCAATATCAAAGTCCCGAGAAGTCTCTAAAATAACGTTTGATCCGAAATAAAGTTTGACGCCCTTGGATTAACGGTATAAGTTCAAAACTCAAAGATCTTTCAAGATCAAAGTCTGATAAGTCTGCAAATTAATTATTTTCTAAGATCAAAGTCCCAAGAAGTCCCTAAAAAAAACGTTTGATCCGAAATAAGTCTCGCCGCTCTTGGATTAACGTTATAAATCCAAAATCAAAGATCTTTCAAGATCAAAGTCCAAAAAATCCGTGAAGCAACCCCAAATTCAAGACGTTAGAGAAGAATCAGAGGAGAAAATTAGAGATGGTAGAATCTCAAAATTTAGGTAGATCCGTAATAAATCAAATTATAATTCATTTTCACTTTATTAATAATAAATTTTAATTTTGTGAAAAGTTGTTGTTAAAAATTTTGGCACGTCCGGTGGGTTAATCTCTACTTCTCATCTCTTCTCTAAAAGGAAAAAAAATGAATCGACTCCTAAGGTCTGGTTCTCCAAAAACATCTAATGTCAATGTTAATACGAGAAGTATGTCGAAAAAGATATTAACACGCGCTTCCTTAGAAGTAGATCCATCAGTAGATACAACTGCAAGAAAGTTATCCTACATGGATGAAAGCGAAGAGGATAACTCTGGATGCTCAACTCCACGTTCCTCATCTGATATTTCAATTGCGAATCTGGTGTCGGTCATGACATCAAACGCTACAACTGTTGAAGAGCAACTTGCATGCCTAATGAAATCCATTGTAGGAATTTCACGGAAGCTCCAAGAACAAGACGCCAGAATCTCTAACTTGATGAATAGGGCGGATAACAACAATGGAATCAATATTGATCAATTCAAGGATTTCATATTGGAAACCGTGAAAGGAAAAGTTGACGACAGTTCCAAATCATCATTCACATATGCCAAACCATATACTAAAAGGATCGATAACTTAGCAATGCCCCCAGGCTATCAGCCCCAAAGTTTCAATACTTTGATGGAAAAGGGAACCCAAAACAACATGTGGCTCACTTTGTTGAAACGTGCAACAATGCCGATACATGTGGGGACCATTTGGAAAAACAATTTGTCCATTCTTTAAAGGGAAATGCCTCTGAATGGTACATCAATTTGGAGGTTAACTCCATCGATAGTTGGGAGCAGTTGGAATATGAATTCCTAAACCGGTTTTATAGCACAAGGAGGACTGTGAGCATGATTGAGCTAAGCAATACTCGTCAACCAAAGGATGAACTGGTGATCAATTATATTAATAGATGGAGAAATCTGAGCGTGAACTACAAGGATAGACTATCGGAAAAGTCGGCTATTGAAATGTGCATAAAAGGGATGCGATTGGGTCTAAGATACATTCTTCAAGGAATACAACCGAGAACTTTTGAAGAATTAGCTACGAGAGCTCACGATATGGAGTTAAGTATGTCCATTAATGGGTCTGATGAACCACTAAGTTGAGAACATCTCGATAAAGCTTATGTTAAACCTTCAAATAAGGAATACATAATGGACATGGCTCAGAATAGGGGGCAAAAGGGTTTAACTTTGACTGATATGCAACAAAAGCAATATCAATTATTAGATTCCGATGTCTCTAGAATATTTGATGAGCTGCTCGATGAAAAATTAATTGAGCTACCTAAGATAAAACAACCGGAAGAAGACAATCCAAAATATTGCAAGTACCATCGGTTAGTGGGTCACTCAATTGAAAATTGTTTTATCTTCAAAGAAAAAGTAATGAAATTTGTCCAACAAGGAGCTATAATGTTAGAAGAGACCTTTTAAAGTCCATCAAATCAAATCTCCTTGATAAGAGACTAAACTGTCTGAGACTCTCAAATCGAGTCGTTCAAATAAAAACTCCTAAAAAAAATCTAAAGTCCCTCAAGTCCAAATCTCTTTGATACGAGATTAAATTGTCTAAGACTCTCAAATAGAGTCCATCAAATCAAATCTCCTTGATAAGAGATTAAACTGTCTGAGACTCTCAAATTGAGTCATTCAAATAAAAGCTCTTTGATATGAGAAAAAAAATATCTAAAGTCACTCATATCCAATTCTCCTTGATACGAGATTAAATTGTCTAAAACTCTAAACTAGAGTACCTCAAGTCCAAATCTCCTTGATACAAGATTAAATTGTCTAAGACTCTCAAACAGAGTCCATCAAATCAAATCTCCTTGATACGAGATTAAACTATTTAAAACTATAAACTAGAGTTTCTCAAATCCAAATCTCCTTGATACAAGATTAAACTGTCTAAGACTCTTAAATAAAACCCCTCAAATTAAATTTTCTTGAGAGAAGATTCAAACTTCCTAAGACTCTCAAATCGAGTCGTTCGAATCAATGCTCCTTGATATGAGCATAAACTATCTTAAATTTTAAAATCCAAAGCTCCCAGATGCACGAGCCTAAACTGCATGTTGCTCCTGGTCCGCATGAGGATAAACTGTGTACGACAACCACCAAAGATAATTATATGTGGTTAAACTGTTAACTTATCCCACTAAAGGCATTTAAGTGGTTAAATATCGAAATTCATACTTTGTCTATAATAGTTAAAGAATAGACCCTCCTGGCCAGCATGACGTAAAATTGTGTACGGCGCCCCCCTAAAATCAATCACATTCTCATTTGAACTACGTTTTGACTTGATCCTCTTTTAAGAGGTACATAGGCAGCTTAGCATATCACTAAGAGTAGTCATAATTTAGTCATTTTCATTGGATATCGAGTTGAAAAAATTACTGTGGCCCAAGGTTGTAGAAGTCGGAAATTGATAATCAGTCGCTTTTTGGTCACCTAGAGCCGCCTAGGCGGCCGCCTAGTTTTTTTTAAAATATACATAATTTGAGCCGTCTAGGACCGCCTAAAACAACCTAGAGGGCGTCTAGAACCAAAAATGATAGAACTGCCGATTTTGTAGAAATCCAGTCAGCAAGAGGCCGCCTAGACCGATTTCTGCATCACTACTGGGGGCAGAAACAGGGGTGGATTCATCACAAATTCAAGAAATCCAAGCTTCAAGATTAGTTCAAAAGTCAAGTGGGAAATCCGCGCACAAGAATCATGTTGAAGTTTCGCAATTCGTCCTCATCGAAAATGCTCACAAATGAAATGGAAGGGGGCAATTTGTAAGCAATTAAAATTAATAACATGTAGAAATTACGTGTTAAATCAAATTTATTATTGGGAATTTAAATTAATTCGATTCCTAAAATAATAAATTAAATTGAACCTCTAAAGTCCAATAAATAAAATTGAGCCTTTAAAGTCCAATAAGTTAAATCGGACCTCTAAAGTCCGATAAATTAAATTGGACCTATAAAGTCCAATAAATCAAGTTGGGTCTCTAAAGCCCAATAAGTTAAATCGGACCTCTAAAGTCCGATAAATTAAATCGGACCTTTAAAGTCCAATAAATCAAATTGGGCCTCTAAAGCTCAATAAATTAAATCGGACATCTGAAGTGCGATAAATTAAATTGTACATCTGAAGTCTAATAAATTAAATTGACCCTCAAAAGACCTAATAAATTAAATTGCCCCTTAAGATCCCGATAAATCAAATTCAACCCAGTATAATAAATCATATCTTGGAAGCCCAACAAATCTTTCAAGATATCATTGAGATTTATCAAATCTAGCATATTCTGGGAATATTTCCCAAATCAAATCTTCAGGCCCATCAAATCTGGCCTGCAAATCTAAAATTTTACACCTATAAATAGAGTTTTCATTCTAGTCATTTGATACACCTACACACATACAAAAAGTCAGAGAGCAATTCTGAGAACAAAGTCTGATAAGTCCGTAAATCAAAGATCTTTTAAGATCAAAGTCCCGAGAAGTCCCTAAAATAACGTTTGATCCGAAATATGGCTCGACACCCTTGGATTAACGTTATAAGTTCAAAAATCGAAAATCTTTCAAGATCAAAGTCCGATAAGTCCGCAAATTAATGATCTTTTAAGATCAAAGTCTCGAGAAATCCCTAAAAATAACATTTGATCCGAAATAAGGCACACCGCCCTTGGATTAACGTTATAAGTTCAAAAATCAAAGATCTTTCAAGATCAAAGTCCAAAAAATCCGTGAAGCAGCCCCAAAGTCAAGATGTTAGAGAAGAATCAGAGGAGAAAATTAGAGATGGTAGAATCCCAAAATTTTGGTAGATCCGAAATAAATCAAATTGTAATTTCCTTTTCGCGTTATGAATATTAAATTTTAATTTCGTGAAATTTTTTTGTTACAGAAAATATTTGAACATGTAATGTATTCTTATTAACCACTGTAAAATTGAGCACATCCAGTGCTTGTACATCAGTTTCCTGCACAAACCTTGCCCACCTCCATTGAAGTAATGATAATCACCTATTTTATCTATGTTAACTTTCCAATTTTTGCCAGGGTGATTGCTAGCTGTGATAGTCATTTCAGTTGAAGATTGTTCAAATAAATCTTCAAAAGAATCAATAAACTAAACAGGTATTTTCTGCACACAACAATAGGTAATTATCATTAAATATTGCATGCATTTTTATATATTGTATATAACAAAATACTTACCAGTTTAGGGAGGAAGTATTGGTCGTTGAATAGTACTCTATTGAAAGAAATCATCTGTTAAATACTAATACCCCAACAATATATTATTAATACCCCATGTGTAATACAACTATGCACCGAAAATAAATATTAATACCCAAGATTTAATAAAATAATTTAAGAATATGTTAAGAATAATTTAATGTCAATTCAATAATATAATTCCAGATTGTTGGAAGAGTTTGTTAATTGTGTTGATTATGTGGCTAATTATTAGTTTGATTCTTCCAAACAATAATCAAGATAGGTTAATAAGAGAATTTCTTAGTGAGAGAAAGTAGAGAGAAGTGTATTGTTGGATAAAATGAACTTAGAGAGAGAAACTCAGATACAAGAGTCCTATTTATAGTTTTGCATGTGGTGATGTGGCATGTATTAAGCTTACATAGCTTAATTATCTGACAAGTGTCCTTAACATTTGTCTTTTTGCCACCTATTATGCTCTAATTATATTGCTTCAATCCTACTACATTACTACTGAAGACCTACTTAGCTACTGCCCTCTACCCCGTGTAGGGCGATCTTCTCTGCCTTGCGCTATTCCAAGGTCTACTTCTTATAGTGAGGGAGGATCTCTTGTCTCCAATTCCTGCCGACCTACTTGGCAATCTCTTCCTCTCTCGGTTGTGTTGACTAGTCAATTGATGACGACGTGGCTCTGGCTACTCTGGGCGAGCAACGTGCGAGCTATCAACCCTTGAGCTTTTTAATCATGCTGGCTCACCCTAATGAACTCACTTTAGTTCGCCTATCAACATTTGCCCCCCAGCTCATCCACATTTGGTTTTTTCGATATGTAGTCGAGTTGTCTTGCCACTTTGGGCGAGCTATAATGACGGCGAGCTATCTTTCAGGTGTTGCCGAGCTTCATAGCGAGCTACTATCTTGGCGGCAGTTTGGCAGATGTGGCCCGGAATTCAAGGCGTCACCATGTGTTTTCATGCCTTAAATCGCGCACCAATAATTTCAAAACTTTCAAATTCTTTGCAACTTAATCCCCAGCCTTTCTGAATATTCAACAAAGTATCGTCTTCTTCCTATAAAAAGAAAAAAATTATTCCATTCCCATTTTTTATATTCACAGATTTCTTAGAGCAATTTTTAGCGTTCCAGGCGATTGTCCCTTGCATTCTCCGATCTCCATCCATTTTTCAAGGTAGTGCAAATTGTTCTTCTCTTTCTTCAATTCCTTTTTCAATTTCTGGTTTTTGGGTCTGATTTTAAGAATTTCTCGGGCAGTTTCCATACATTCTGGTTACCCTCCATATTTTTGGACCGTTTTCTCCATTTTTCGGCTGCCAGAATTTCAAATTCTCTTACATTAATTAATTATCCCATATACTCTAGACCTTGCCCACAAGAATCATGTCTTCTCGATCCTCCTCTTCAAGTCGCATTATTTCAAATCACAACCGGGCAAGAGACCTGTGACTGAGGACGAGACCATTCCCCAACTAACCCCAGTGATGATCGACTCAAGTTCTGAGGCGACCTCCGTAGCTCGCCATATGTCAGGCGAGCTACTTGGCTCTGTAGCGATCCGAAAGAGAGGGCGACTAACTCCGAAAGAATCTCGTGCGAGCTAGTCCGCGAACTAGAGGGCTAGCTGGGTGATGGTAGTGGTGAGAAGGTCGCCGAATCTGGTAACCTTTCAGGCGAGCTAGCGCGTGAGCTCGAGGAGGAGACTGAGGATGAGGAGATCACAATGGCTTATCTCCAATCAATTTAGTTTCAAGCACCACAGGTCCCATAGCATAACATCCCTACTGCTGTTGAGCACGATCTGAACTGGGACGAGTATTTGGCGAAGTATGTGGCGAGTTTCCCTACCCCCGAGCGAGCTGTGAAGGAGGTAGATAGGGCCATAGATTTCAAGGCAAATAAGATCCAGAGTGTGATCACAGTCGACATGCTTCCGAACCTTCGCAAGGCATACCGGATCCCTCTGGATGTTCACATGCACGCCCCCGGACCTAAGGAGCGAGCTGACTTACCTCCGGCTGGACTTACAACGATTAACATCCACACCCTTGAAGATGGATTAACTCTGCCTCTACACCCGATCATCAGCCGGTATCTTCTCGATATGAACCTGGCCATTACTAAGACCACCCCCAACGGTTCGAGTAACTTACTGGCCGTCTTGACAATTTTTGGACTCGAGGGTTATAAGAATTGCTTGACCACAGCCGAGATCAACTGTGTTTTCAGCGTCACTAAACAAAATTCTGAGGGCAAAGGATATTAACTCGGCCGAGTGAGAGGTTTCTCAAAAGTTTGCCCAACAAGGTAAACGACTGGAAGGAACAATTCTTTTTTATTGGAGGAGACTGGCGGGCCCCAATTATACGGGATAAGAAGGGCAGATCTTATCCCCCGAAGAATATGGGGAAGCTAGAAGTAGGTGAATTCCTTCGGTGTGAGTGGGTTGATTAAGATACTAATCTGATCACCTCTTTTTTGCAGGTCTGAAACACCATAGGTAGGGCAACCCTAATTCCCAGATCTCCGAAGTGTTTGATTTTGTGTACATTGTGTGTTGCGAGCGGAATTGCAAAGATCGGGGAGTAGATCACTTGAGCAAGATGCACTGACGGCGAGCTGCTCTGGTGCTTACTTCTCCTCATCACCTCGCCGTACAAGCTCCGAAGCTCCCAGGAATACACATCTCTCTAAAGCTCGCATATAGTTCGCCCACACCTCTACTAATAATTTGCTTTTTAATTGTGCATATCAGGACGTGATGATCGCCATCCTACTACGCTTTGGCTCAAAAAATCTGAATGGCCCTAAACCACCTCGGGAAGAAGGCCCCGTCGTCTGTTGTTTTAGCAGCGCAGAAGAAGGCTAAAGGGGCTCCCCCTTTGAAGAGTAAGACGGGAGGCTCTGGACAGAGGACCACCCAAAAGAAGACTCTTGCCAAAACTCCGACTAAGGCTCCGGTTACCAAGGATACGGGCAAGAAGGTATCCGAATGAGATGTCCTTCCTCATCTCTCACCCTCTGGAGGACATCTCAGAAGGGGGAATGGAACCTACATAAGTGATGAGGAGGAGAGGAATCGCAAGAGGGCACAGATAGCTGCCCAGGACTATGACTCTGGGCGAGCTGCCTCTGGTACTGGACAAGGGGTCTCATCTCGCTCCTCCACACCTCCTTCCACTCAGGCTCCTCCTCCACCTTCATCACCCTTTGGGGTTCGAGTAGTGGATGACACCTTATTGGGATGGGATCCCGCTCGATTGGGGTAAGGAATCTCTTCAACTATCGTAGTTGGTTTACTCTTTGTTGAAAATTTTCTAAGTATTTCTTGTGTTGTTTATCTGTAGGTACGCCCCTGCTATGTACCCTGAGAGGAGTGACATCTAGCACAACTCCGCTCGCTCTAAACCTCTCATAGCTCTGCACGATCTGCCGACTGGATTAGCTCGCCGCACCATCGAAGAGGTGCCAAAATACTGGACTCTGTCCCAGTTGGCGATGATTGAGAAGCAGAAACCGGCGGATAGCGCTCGGCTAGTGATGCACTATGCTAGTGGGGCCCTCCTAGCAGCCCAAAGGGTCGTTAATCAAATATCAGTGGCCAACAAAGCTCATTTTGAAGCTAATGGGGCCTTCCTGAAGTTGGTCAAGGAGAAGAAGAAGGTCTAGAAGGTGGCGGCCAGTGCGGAGATAAGGCCAAGGTGGCACTGGTGGGTGAGCAAGATGCTCTCAAGAAGCTCGAATCACTACAGGCTGAGCTCGCCCGTCAGAAGGAGGATTTCAAGGTGGCCCTGAGGGCCAAGGACGAGGAGCTCACCCGTAGGTCGCACGAGCTCACTAGGGAGCAGGAATTGAACAAGGTTTTGAGTGCTGAATACTCGAAGCTAAATGGCGAGGTCCGCTCCTACGCCACCAGGATTGCCGAGCTCTTGGGTCTTTTGATGTTTCAATCTAACCAGAGGCCCTAGAAGCTGCGAAGGGTGGGGCTCGGACTAAGGCTACCTTCTTTGTTATACTGAGATCCTGCGGGCCTACCGGTGGGCGGTAGATTAGAAGGCCGATGTGTGGGAGGTCTTGGTGAAGGAGTACCAAGAGTTTGTGGCCTCGGTATCTATCCCGGTAGGCTCCATTGCCGATATTGGGGACCTGGTTGAGCTCGACATTGATTTAGGTTTCATTCCAGATCACATTAGGATCATTGGTGGGCCATACCCACCTCTAAACGCTGGAGCAGCTGGGGATGAAGCCGGGGAAGGCGAGGAGAGGTCGCCACCAAGCTACCTACAGATGGGGATGAGCAGCAAACTTCCCTTACTCAGGAGTAAGTGGGGGAGTTAGTCGGTGGCATCATGGTAGATACCAGCAGCCTGAGTCTGATAACTGAGATGCCCACACTCTTTCCCCCGGTCGGGCAGGAGGTCGCCACTGCTACTGATGATCCAGCTGCTCCAGAGCTCCCGACTGGTACTGACCCTCCTCCTACTCTAGCTCCGGAGACTTAGAATTTTCTGCTTTCTTTTTTGCTTAAGTTGTAATAACTTGTAGTAGCTCGCCCATATGTGGGTTTTTTTTTCTTTTCGTTTATTTTGGCCAGTCGATTGGCTTTTGTAATTGGCGCCTGTAGTACTTAATCATTCTTTTTGAAATTATATACAAGTTCCCATCTTTTTTGTTCTATTTGATTTTTATTATTTCTTGCTCATTATAATCTTTTCGTAGCTCGCTTTATATTTGGTACGCACTTGCTTATCTTATGTTACTTAAAACTGCGAATTATTCATCTTATGTCACATAGGACCGCTAATCATACTCTTCGTATTGATCTCTTGGGCAATTGGGTTTGTATAAAACACTTTGCCTTAGACGTTTTATAATCATCTTTTGAGAATTTTCCTAACATGGGGCAGTGGGTTCTTAGTAATCCTTTAGTAGGACACTTTAGCGAACCTTAGCATTTTAATGGCTTTTTTTCCTCAAGCTTTGATAATAACATTTCAGGACTTGTGCTCTCTGCATATTTAAGATTGAACATATAATTTCTTGAGAAGAGTACATTTTTTTATTGAAGTGATATCTTTACATAGGTCCTCATCAACATTTCTAATGTGAACCTTCAAACTATCTACTTTCAAACTGCTTATCTTCAAATGTGCTGCGCTCCATGTATAAGAAGAAGCTCTCCCTTCCATATCTTCTAGATCATATGTCCCATTAGTCCGGCTAGCAGATAACCGGAACTATCCTTCCCAGTTAGGTCCGAACACTCCTGGTGGCATTGCTAGTCGCTTCCTTAAGACTAACTCCCCAACCTTGAATTTTCTATGTTGCACTTGGTTGTTGTAGTACTTTTAGGCTCTCTGTTTGTAGGTTACATTTTTCAGTTCTGACGAAGCTCGGGTTTCCTCAAGAAGATCTTTTTCTACTGCTAAGGCTTCATCATTGCTTTCTTCATCGTAGCTCACGACCTTCCAAGTTTGGGTTTGGACCTCCACAGGGATTACTGCTTCTGTTCCGAATGCTAAGGCGAATGAGGTCTCTCCTATGCTAGCTCTGTAGGATGTTCGATAGGACCACATCACTTTAGGGAGCTCGTCAGCCCAGCTACCTTTTCTATCCTCCAAACGGACCTTCAGGATATGCTTCAAAATCTTATTAACTGCTTCTACTTGTCCATTTGACTGCGGATGGTTGGGGGTTGAGTAGTGCTTCTTGATATTCCACGAATTACAGAATTCTCTCAGTTTTTTGTCATCAAACTATTTGCCATTATCTGTGACGGTCGACTGCCGGAGTCCGAATCTACATATTAGATTTTTCCAAATGAAGCTTACCATCTTTTTCCGCATTACAGTGGTTAATGTCTCAGCTTCAGCCCATTTTGTGTAATAATCTACAGCTACTACGGCAAACTTTACACCGTCTTTGCCATGTGAGAATGGGCCGATCAAGTCGATACCCTATTTTGCAAAAGGTCATGGGCTGAAGATTGATTTGAGTTGATTCACATGAGTGTGAATATTTTGTGCGAATAGCTGGTATTTTCGACACCTTCGGGCGAAGCTGATAACATCTTTGCGTAGAGTGGGCCAGTAGTACCCTTGTCTGATCGTCTTGTATGCCAAAGCTTGCCCACCAGTGTGACTCACATAGATTCCTTGGTGAATTTCTTTTAACACCTCTAACCTCTGTTTTTTAGTTAAACAATTGAGTAGGGGCAGAGAGAATCCTTGTTTGTATAGTAGGCAATCCACGAGTGTATATCTGGTTGCCTGCTTCACTAGCCGACTAGCTATACAAACATCTTCTGGAAGTGATCCGTCCTCTAAGTACTTTTTTATGGGAGTTCGCCAGTCGTCATCCTTTTTTTGCCCACAACTTATAATCAAATGTCGAGTGGATCTTTTATCTTTGTGACCACAACTTCTACTAGCTCTGCTTCTCCGCTACTCGTATCTACTAGGGCTAGTGCATCAGCTTGCATGTTTTCCAACCTTAGTATTTGCTCGATGTATACTTGTGGAAATAGAGAGATCAGGTGCGCCACTATTTTCTGGTATAGTGCCATATGTTGGTCCTTAGCTTCGTATTCCCTTCGGACTTGGGATATAATTAGTTGAGAATCTCTAAAAATTTGCAGTTTGGTTGCCCCCACAGCTAATGATAACATAAGTCCGGCTATCAGCGCTTCATACTCAGCTTCGTTGTTCGTAGTTCTGAAATCGAATCTTATTGCCAAAGTGAAGACTTGTCTGTCTGGGCTTATAAGTACTACACCGGCTCTTGCTACTTTGCTAGTTGATGATCCGTCTACATAGAGGTGCCATGTACTATACGTCCCCTTGTCAAATCTTATTAGAAAGTTAGCTCGACGATGAAGTCGGTGAGCGCTTGTCCCTTGATCGTTGTTCGGGGTGCGTAAGTTATTTCATACCAGCTGACCGCTAGTGACAATTTTAGCAAGCATCCAGCAGTGTCCGATCGATGTAGTATTTCCCTCAGTGGGAATGTCGTCAGCACTTCCACCTGGTGGTTGAAAAAGTATGGCCATAACTTCCTAACACTCATCACCAGTGCGTAAGCTAGCTTCTACATGGGTGAGTAGCGCAGCTCCGCTTCGTGCAACGCCTGACTTACGTAGTACACTGGAAAATGTATCTTTTCTTTTGCTCGTACTTGTACTGAGCTGATGGCTACTTTCGACGCTGCCAAGTATAGGTATAACTTCTCTCCAGGTTCGGGCTTTGATAGGACTTGTGGATGGCTAAGGTATTTTTTATTTCCTCAAATGCTCTTTGACAGACACTCGTCCACTGGAAATCATCCTCGTTCTTAACCTTTATTGACTGGAAGAAAGGTCAATTTTTGTCGCCAGACCTGGAAATAAATATGTTCAAGGCCGTCAAGCATCCAGTTAGTCTTTGGACCTTCTTCACCTGTCTGGTGATTTCATCTCCACTATGCACTTCACTTAAGCAGGGTTGACCTCGATCCCTCTTTGGCTCACCAGGTAGCCCATGAAATTTCCTGAATGGACTCCAAAGCTACTCTTCTTGGGGTTCAACTTCATATTGTAGGTTCGCATTATGTCAAATACTTGCTTGAGGTGATCTAGGTGGTCCTCATTTTTCAAGCTCTTGACTACAATGTCATCTACATGCACTTCCATCGGGTGTCCGATGTATTGATCAAACATTTTGTTGACCTACCTTTGGTGTGTAACTCTGGCGTTCATTAGTTTGTATGACATCCTACTCCAGCAGTACATGTTTTTATTCGTGTAGAACGCCGTATGTTCTTAGTTATCTAGGTGCATTGCTATCTGGTGATAACCAGCAAAAGCATCCATAAATGTCATTATTTCATGTCCTGCAGTGTTATCTACCAGCTAATCGATATGTGGTAGTTGGAAGTTGTTCTTTGGGCACGCCGCGTTGAGATCTGTGAAATCTATGCATAATAGCCATGTCCCATTCAGTTTCTGCACCAGTACTGGGTTAGCTACCCATTGTGGACAGAGTGCTTCCTGGATGAGCTTGTTGTCTAGCAGCTTCTTTACCTCCGTGGTCAGGGCCTCGTACTTGTCTGGTCCGTATTTTCTTCATTATCATCGGATGGACCTCCTCGTTGGATCAATGTTCAACCGATGACAGACATGCTCGAGCGAGATTCCTGTCATGTCTTCATGGGACAAGGTAAATACGTGTAGGTTGGTTTTGAGGAACTCTTCCATCCTACTCCTGTAAGGCTCCTCTAACTCAGAACCTATAAAAAGTTCTAAGTCACTTCTGTTGGGGTCCACCTGGATTGCTCCGAGCTCTTCCACTAGGGTAGCTCGCCACTTCTCAGTTTTCCACCTTAGATCCGAGGTGAATCCTTCACAGCTTAGCTCGTCGTCCCCCTGCATAGGCTCGTAACCCACCCGGAGTTCAAGGTCTCCACCCTTCTCTTCACTGGGAGTAGGTTTACGGACCTCCGCAGGTTCTTGCGCAACTGAGCCAGTAGGTTTGTCATCTTGCTGGCTACTGTCAATTTCCATGGGCACATCCTGTTGGGGGACATCTTGATTGACTTGGGCGACCTCCAGCTCTTAAAGCTGGTTGTCCACCTCCATCAACTTAGTTTTGACTGAGATGACATCGAGAATGTTTGGCTCGTCGGCTGAGTGTTGTAGTTCCTCTTCATATACAAGTACCTGCGTAACAAGTTTTTTAATTTGTAGCAAACATTCCTTAGCTTTCTTTTGATCACCCTTTATAGTGTCGGCGCCCTTTGGGGTTGGGAGTTTTAGACAGTAGTAGTAGGTTGAACATACCGCTTTGAATTCAGATATAAAAGGACGGTTGAGGAACCCATTGTAAGATGACTGCTGATCTACAACTAGGAAATCAATCAACCTAGTGAGTCTCTTTTCCGGGTCCTCGACCGACAACCTAATCATACATATGGGGATGGTTACAGCTTCTCTAAACTCCTATATTCTATGGTTACAATCCTCTACATGCGACTCATAGTCTCCTAGCAGATCTAGAGTGCTCTTGAATAGTATGTTGGTGTAGACGCCGGTGTCCACAAGCAGGCGGTGGACTTTTGTGTTCATAATATTGGCACTTATCACCAATGAGTCGTTGTGGGGAGTGAGGATCCCTTCTAGGTCAGCTTGTGAAAATGTCAGCTCTGCAGTAGGTTTGGAGCTGGCTTTAGAGTCTGAACCCCCTTCTTGAACTTGGTGTATAACCCGCAGATCTGCCTTCCTCTGCCTTTTTTATACTGGCGGCCTTCCATCTGTGACCCCGCCAGCAGGCCCAGATTGCTCTTCAAGGACCAGGATCTCCCTGTTGGGCTCTTGATGTACAGGAGGTGGAGGTGGTCTACTTCTGTTCTGCTGGGACGATGGTCTTCGTCCTCTTCCTCATCAACTTCATCAGTTTCCTTCCTCCTCACCTGTTTTGTCTTTTTACAGAGGCCTTCTTGACAAACTCGACTAGCTTACCATCCTCGTAGAACTTCCAGAGCAGTTTCATCAGATCTCGGCATTCACTGGTGAAGTACCCGACGTTCTGGTGGTACGCACAATTTTAATTGAGGTTGAGTTTGCTGTGATCCTGTCTGATCTTTCTAAGCTCATTCAGCATGGCTTTATCCTTTACTGTCGTGAACACTTGATCGACGGCCACCGTCAGTACCTGATTCAACTTTTCTTGAATTCATCTCCATCTCCAAAAGACTTCAGATTTCTCGGGGCTTTGTACGTGCCCCCGGTCTTTTTACCCCTCCCCCATCGGCTTTTTCTCTTCGGTATTTCCTACTTCTTTCAGTAGTGCCTCCTGATAGCTACGTATACACCCGCCTTGTGTCTGAATTCAACATAGGTCTTTGGACAAGACAGGTGCAATTTCTTCCACTGTTGAGTTCCCTTCTTTAGGCCGGCCATCACTGCCACAATTTCCGTGTCCTCGCTTAGAGGTTCACCCTCTAGCAGGATCTTGTGGAACCTTTCCAGATACTACTGGTCTGACTCCTCGTTTCCTTGATTGATATTTGCTAGCCTGTGTTTCTAGGTGAGGTATAACCTGTAACCTGAGAAATGTGACAAGAACTCCCGTATTAGTTGGCCAAAAGATTGAATCGACACCGGAACTAGTGATGAAAACCATCTATATGTCTGATCTCCAAGAGTCAGCGGGAAATTCCAACACTATGTAGCGTTAGTTGCTCCCATGGAGATCATAAAGTCTGAATATTTGGAAATATGTACTTTTGGATCAGACTCTCCTTCATATGTGGCCATTGTCGGGAACTGAATCTTTTTCTACACCGGTACTTTGAGCATGCTGAATGCTAGGGGTGATGTCGGGAGTCTGCTTGCATCTGTCCCGTCATTTTTAGCAGCTACATGCATCTATAGCTCTTCAATGGCTTTTTTTAGTATGGCCAGCTCGTCATTGTGCACCGTCTCCTGTGGAGGCTGTTCAAGGGTTGTAGGCCTCGTGTGTGCACGACCCCACAGTCCCTCACTTTGGGACGGCGCATCTGTGACTTACCGGAACTGCTGAGCACCATTCGGGCCAAGTCTGTCTAAAGTTGGTCGCCGCAACCTATCATGTGCGGACCTACGAAGGGGTAGGTTCGGATCTTCTACCCTTACTGGAAGTAGTGGTGCGGGCACAGATTCTTGTGCTGTTTCTTCTGGCCTCCTCCCCAACCTGTCTCGTAGGGTGCTCCGGGGCTGATTCGTAGTAGAACCCTCCGCCTGGCTTCGATTTTTATCTTCCCGGTGGCCTGTTGATGGCGAGCTCTAGCACTGCTCGCCTCCTGCTCACCCTTCAGTTTGCCAACTTTATTCCTAGGTTGGGAAGAGTGTGACAGCCTTATCTCCCGGTCCCGGGTCGTATTAGTGGGAGCAGGTTGGGTAGTTGGCTGTAGATCAACGAGTTGTTGTTGCCTATGCACCTCCTAAAGTAGAGCGATTGTTCACTCTAGCTCGTTTAGATCTTGGAGTATGGACTGGACTACCGAGTCGAGTCCATTTTGCGGAGCAATCTGGGTATATGTCTGGCCAGTAGCTCACCCAGGAGCTCGCTGGTGGGAGGACTCTCCGTCAGCTTTATTTCTTTGGGACCCCGGTCCCTTCCACCTCCTGGTCGTGGATGAAGTATTAGCACTGTCCCAAGATATTTTTCCAGCAAAGGTGAGGTAGGAAAAGTTATTTCTAGCCTTGCATGTAAATAATTTTTCCAGAATTTGGTGTAATCAAGAACACACATGCGTTTAAAGTTTTTTCCTTTCTGGGTTTGTTGTTTGTGGTTTCTAGAAACTGATCAATTTCTGGAAATTAGTTGGTCTTGGTATGAATCTTCAAACCTTTAAACTTTGTTCTTCAAGAACACCTTCAAGATCCTCTAACTTCTCTCAAATCTTCAATGATCGGAGTTTCGGGACCCTCCTTCTAGCGCCAAATTGTTGGAAGAGTTTGTTAATTGTGTTGATTATGTGGCTAATTATTAGTTTGATCCTTCTAAACAATAATCAAGATAGGATAATAAGAGAATTTCTTAGTGAGAGAAAGTAGGGAGAAGTGTGTTGTTGGATAAAATGAACTTAGAGAGAGAAAGTCAGATACAAAAGTCCTATTTATAGTTTTGCATGTGGTGAGGTGGCATGTTTTAAGCTTACATAGCTTAATTATCTGACAAGTGTCCTTAACACTTGTCTCTTTTCCACCTATTATGCTCTAATTACATTGTTTCTATCCTACTACATACTATTGAAGACCTACTTAGCTACTGCCTCCTACCCCGTGTAGGACGAGCTTCTCTGCCTTGCGCTATTCTGCGGTCTAATGCTTGTAGTGAGGGAGGATCTCTTGTCTCCAATTCTTGGCGAGCTTCAAATGAGCTACTTGGCGAGCTCTTCCTCACTCTATTGTGTTGACTGGTCAATGGATGACGACATGGCTCTGGCTACTCTGGGCGAGCTACGTGCGAGCTATTAACCCTTGAGCTTTTTAATCATGCTGGCTCACCCTAATGAACTCACTTTAGTTCGCCTATCAACACAGATAAATATAATTGTAACAAATGATATATCAATAATATTTTAGTGATACTTGAATAATAAATATTTAATATCCCAGTATTATTTTATTAATACCTAAATAATAAATATATTTTACCTAAAGAATAACTTTTAATACCTGAAGATCACATACATCAAGAAAAAGAAATTAATATACATGTAAAAACCCTTCATATACATGTAGAATTTTTAAGAGTATCTCATGAATGTAAATTCAGATCAAGAACTTGTGCATTTTACACTTAATTAATTGAAATTATATGAATGCATTAAGTAAAAAACCATCGTGAACATTTTGTAAGTTGCCCATATAAAATATAGTAGATTAAATTATTTTATTCGTCTTTATTATTAGGTTAAATTAGATAGACAGATAGACAGACAGACAGACAGACAGACAGACAGACAGACAGACAGAGAGACAGATAGAGAGATAGATAGACAGATAGATAGACAGATAGATAGATAGATAGATAGATAGATAGATAGATAGATAGATAGA
>JAPKLY010003013.1:0-20955 GCA_026898435.1 Prunella vulgaris | reverse complement strand
AATTTAGAAGGCAAAATTAATTAATCCCAGTGAGAATCATGTACTCATGTACAAATTTTTTTCTTTGACACATTTCATCGAACATATAAAGGGCGTGACAATGTAGTAATGTTCTTTCACCAGCAGATCACGCGAAGTATACCCTTACCAAATTCACAATATCAAAATAAATAGGATACTTAATTACCTTGGGTGACCATTTTGCAGTTAATTTGATATTAAGATTAATTCCCCATCGTAGCTTTGATTTTTTCCATGTATTTTTATTCTCAATAAATGAGTTGTGGTATCCTTTGAGCACTTCTGTGAGATTTCACATTTTGAATTTAAGGGAACACTGCAATTCAATTTCTGTTGGGATGAAGATAACACTCTGCTCCTCCAATCTCATCGCGATCGATGCATATGTGTGTCTAGTATAGGAAAAGAGAAATAACCCCTCATACTCTATTTTAGGAGAAAAAATTATGAATCACGAATGTCGTTTAACTCTCTGTTATGTATTCTTAAAGTGAGACTCAGTATTTTAAAATATATCTAAATTTGAGAAAAAATACAATTTTAAACCCTAATTTGAGATGATTGTAAATATAAACCTTATTTTGAGACAATTACTAAAATTCAGGCCTTAATATGAAATTCTTCCTACTACATAATTTAAAAAATGCTCAAAATTAATAAATTAAATTGAAGTTTCAAAGAATTGAACCTTGAACCTCAACAGAGTAAAAATAAAGTTTACCATTTAAATTAATTAAACTTTATAAAAAAATAATAATAATAATTTGTTGGCCAATTTGATCCTAACATTTTGTTATTAAATAAGTATAAATAAATAAATATATATATATACGCAAATTCTAGTATGCACCCCTGTGCATACTATGCACCTTAATTTTACTTTAATTTTGAATTTAATTTGATATTTTCAGAAACACACAGTACACGCCGCACTGTGTGTTTTTGGGATATAACTAAATTGTTCTTCGGGTATTAATAATTGTTCTTGGGGTATTAATAATTTGTTCTTCGGGTATTACAAATATGTTCTTGGGGTATTAGTTAAACAAATAGACTTTGACTTTCAGGGTTTATCATTGGTAGTGAATGAGAGGAATAAAGTTTATATATATATATGTATATATAAATTAGTCAATTTATTTTGATATCATGATGGTGATATTTCAGTTTATCACGTTTTTTCTTATCTCAGATCCTGTGATAGGCCATAAACAATTTTACAAAACCTATTATCATACTACAAAATCTGAACAAAAGGTTGTTGCAAAATTGCTTGCACATTAACCATCCATTTAGTTTCAAAATTAAATAAATTATATGCAAGAATTTATTTTATATAATCAATGGTATTTTGAGTATGTCTTAGTTATAGTTTTGTTTTCGAATTAATATTAGTGTTGTCATTAGACATTATAAAGTTATATCATGTAGAAAAGTATTGCGTCAAGATCTGAAGTGCAGGTTCGAATTGATCTACCTTATGGAATATTTGTAGGATATCTATTCTTCGGATATTTATTATCTATTTTTCGGGTATTACTAAAGAATTTTTTGGGTATTATTAAAGATATCTTTGGGTATTTACATAATATTATTCGTATTACTAAATATTTCTTTGGGTATTTATTATCTATTTCTTCGGGTATTTATTATCTATTATTCGGGTATTACTAAAGAATTCTTTGGGTATTACTAAAGACATCTTTGGGTATTTACATAATATTATTCGTATTACTAAATATTTATTTGGGTATTTATTATCTATTTCTTCAGGTATTTATTATTTATTTTTCGGGTATTACTAAAGAATTCTTTGGGTATTACTAAAGACATCTTTGGGTATTTACATAATATTATTCGTATTACTAAATATTATTCGTATTCAGTGGGTGATCTAAAAAATTTAATGCCCACAGAAAGAAAAAAAAATGTCGGTTTCAATTAAATTCATGAAGAAAATATCTCTCCCTGTGTCTATATAATATGCGAAGAAGAGAGTCCAAAACAGAGCATAGTTAAAAAAAACAGGGATTGTGTCAAGGTCCTTTCCTTGTTAATGGCTTCGAGCATGGTGGCAGAGATGGGAACTCTCAATGTTTTGTGATGCGATGAAGACAGCAGAGACGGTGTTCCTTAATTGAGGTGGGGCGGCCGGATTGCGAGGATAAAGATGAAACTTCTTGGCAGAAGAAAAATTAATCTGGAAATAGTTAAAATCAAAGGGTGTATATCATGCACCCTTGTGCACAGCAGAATCACTCATATATATATATATATGTATATATATATATAGACTTAATTTTATAGGTTTAATATCCATCTTAATTAACTTCTAATTTTTTTTCACGTTATTTGTAACATTTAGATCACATTGAATCCTCCAACTGATATTGCTCACTGTAATAGGGATATATATATATTTTGCATATACTCTGAAATAATTGTAATTTGATATTATACGTTAGTCGTCATATGCAATGTACGAAACTATATCTCTTAACTTAATTTATACCTTAATATCTACAATAACATTTACTAATATATATAATTATAAAACATTAATCCAAATTTATTTTAAATATAAAATAAACATTTGGTGCGATACATAATAAAATATACATGCATAGCTAGCTAGGAAGGAGCAGGACGGCACCTTTGTCACTCTTCTGTCCAAAGTGTGTTCTCATCGATCCTTTTTTTCACTCCTATTTTTTTATTTTTAGTTTTTTTTATATAAAGATACATACATACATACATATATACATATTATATATATGATGCAGAAATTGGCATATATAATTGAACTAGTCTTAGGTACAAGTAGGTGGCATTGGGGGGTTGACCACTCCGTTGACTACGAAGTTGGCGCTGGAACAAGCTGCTCCATAGTTCTTCAACTCAGTGACGGGTGTCAGGTCAATCTCACTCAATTCGATGTTTTCACAAGGGACAGTGGAGCTGCAGTTCAACATTATTGGATTTTTTGATATTGTGGTGCCCTTTATGTTGATGAACTTCACATCACTAATTTGAACACTTGATTGCTGCAAATTACATATATATACAATTTTAATGCAGATAAATATATAAATCAATGATGAGTTCCATATGTATGTATGTATTAATTAATTAGATATATATATATATACCTCAGGCTTAGTCTTGGAGTCGTAATGCTGATCAATGATGATGGGATTCTTAACTGCATTCATGACTAAATCTTGGTAAATAATTTTAGTAGCTCTCAATTTGGGGGATGCATGGTAACTCTTGATTCTGGCACCATTGGTTGTGTTGGAGAGGGTGCAGTTTATTATGGTGACCCCTATCACATCCGTTTCCCTCTCATACTTTCCCAAGCTTCCAATGCTATATATATATATATATATATATATATATAACACAAATTAAGTTTGTCACAATTAAACAATTTTCTTATAATTAATTAATTAATACTATATATATATATATATATATATTTTAGAAAATAATTAAATGAATTTGGTCGGACCTGAGTCCATGTCCAGGGCCACAGAAAACTCTGGTAACAAGAAGGTTGACGTTGCCATCGCCAATAGAAACGCAGTCGTCTCCGGTACCAATGAAGGTGTCGGTGATGTTAACGTTGGTATTGTTGGTGAGGTGGATGCCGTCGGTATTAGGGCTTTCGTCAGGGGCAATGATGGTCAAATTTGTAATCAACACATTCACACTATCCGTCACCTTTGTGTGGAACCCCATTGCGTCGTAGAAGTGTAGGTGGCTGATTTCACTGTCTTGTGTTTCTTGCAATATCAGAGACTACATACATATATATATATCATCATTAAAAATATATAAATAATTAAAAATAAATAAATAAAAAATGGAATTAATTAGATTTGTAGATATATCACTTACAACTGGGAGACGATTTTGTTCATTGGCATATTGCCAAACGTTTTTGCCATTGCCATTGAAGGTGCCTTCACCGGTGACCTTAATGCCGACGACTTTATCGATCAAGAGCCACGTGTTTCTGGAGTAGGCACTTGGGTCGGACAACGCTGATAAGTTGCCGTTGATTTCGATGGTGATGGGCGGCGCAGCCTTGCATGGCCCTTGGAACACGATTTCTCCCATCGCGAATACCTTACCCGCCGGAACTATAACTCTCGACGGACCCACCCCGTCACATGCCGCCCGGAAAGCTTGAATTAATGCCTGCACCATGCATGCATGTTTAATTGTATATATATATAATTAAGATTAATTAATGCATGCATGCATGATGAAGGGATATGATTTTAATTAAAATAATTCTTTTCAATCATATATATATATATATATATATGTGTATTGTGTATTGATAAATTAAACAAGGAAAAATTAATGTTGTAAAATTAAGTAATTACCATTGCATCGTCAGTTGTGCCATCAGCTTTAGCATCATAATTCATAATGTCAAAAACTGTCTCATCAGCCGCGACGAGGCCGATGAACAAACAGGCTATGCTTAAAACAATAGCACCACTCCATTTTCTTGATGAATAATTAGACATCATTAATTGCATTCCCTTCTCAGACAATTTTTGTCTCAATTATATTGTCTTCTGATGCTTGTTAACTAATGGATGAGAGCCCAATTTCACACTATTGCCAACGTCGACCTTATTTATATATGATCATTTCTATCTATTTATATTTGTGGTTTTAAATTTAATGATCCAAATTTGTCTTAGTTTATGGTTCATTAATTCTGTTTGTGATCCTTGTTATTTGGAAAGATGTCTACGGGTTATTCGTTTTAGCTTACCATTTTTAGCCGTACAAAATGCATGATCCATCATGTGAACTACTTTCAAATTTAATTATGAATAATTATTTAATTTTTGGTTAACTATTCACTAATATTCCTGTTCAAATATTTAATCTTTCAAATTTTTTAATACTTAATTTTTGAAATACTTTTAAAAAAAAATTGGAAAATTAAATCTTTGAAATTTAAGTATTATAAAATTGTTTTTTAATATATAATATATGAATAATATGAATTATTAATATTTTATTAACAATATTATGGTACTACTGATACCAGTTGTTTTATACATTTATCGAGATTCTTAATAATCTTAACTAAATATTTGATACATTAAAACGATCTTCAAAACAATTTATGATATTTTATTATCAACCATTTATTATATAAAACTAGTGTTGGTGGATGCTTTTGTATTAGTGGACAACTTGACTGGGTAGTTAGTGAGATCAGTTCAGTTGACCACAATAATGACAAAAGGCAGTGGTTCTTAGAACCCCTGCTCTGATACCACTTGGTGGAAGGCAAACATATGTATGGGGGAATACACTTGTATGTGAAAACTTTTTGGTAAATAACAAACATATTAGCAGACTTCAAATAACTAAAACAGTAGACTTTTGTCTAAGCAAAAGTAGTCTGTGTGACTTCGACACGGGACCTTGAGATAGCCTGTTGAAGTTACAGAGAGGCTAGTGATTTATACCTTTCCAACTGCAAGATTGGGTGACCTGTGAGTTGAATAACTATTAATACTAGCTTGTAGGCAGCGGATTAAAGTTTTAAGACAGATTTTACACCCGAAAAGATTTTTATTTCCAACACACACAAATGAAGTAAAACAGTAAATGACATAGGCAATTTATAGTATTTCGGAGCTAAACTCTCCTACATCCGCTTTTTCTGATTTAACCGGAGAATTCCTTCTCTTGGAATTACTTAATTTATAGTGTCAAGGTACACTGATCAAGAACACAACTTAGTCTTCATCCCTATGATTGACCTTAGTCCTAGTCCTCTCCAGATTTCAGTTTGAGTACAGTTCTCAGCTTACTCTTAGATTACTCTCCACCTAAACTTCTCACCTTTTGACTTTGAGTCTGTTCCAACTTGTTTGAGATAGCCCTTATAATGAAGTGTGATTTTTGGGCTGGACTATCTAAGTTAGGCTTCTAAGGATATTACAGTGAAACTCTAGAATACAGAGTAGAACTTTAAATGGATGAAGGCACTTGGGCAACTATATATTTTTCGAGTGCTTTCTAGTACGCTTTGAAGATTGAGCATTAATTAGTGAATGCTCATTAAATGCTTGCTTGGAATTAATGCAGTCGCCTTCGCAGTTTGTGTCATCCTAGGTTGTTGGTTGCTTATGACTTTTGTTCTGTTAGGTCAATCAGCTTTTTGTCAGGTCCTTACATAGGTGACAACTTCTCATTGGCTCAAATATGAAGGTTCTTAGACCAGTCAAACAACTCTCTTTAAGTCCACTGTCACTTCTTCAAGTGACTTGGAACATTCCTTTTGTTGCATTTAATTGATCTTTAAGTGTTCCACCAACCATTTAAATGTTTAGTATATAACATTTAATGTTTCAGGGGACTTTTGGCAGCGAGGTTACAACTCTCGTCAGTAGAGGTAGGGCACAACTTAGTTGTACTTAGGCGCATAAAGGTTTATTTCTCTTTTGGTGGGTGTACTTATCAATTATGCATCAAGCTAGTTGATCTTCACAGGCGAGTTCTTCTTCGGTCTTCATGTTGCCTATCAAACTATCATGTTAGCAATTTTCACCCTCCTAACAAGTAGCCTGTTATACTAGTCCTTATTGCAACTACGTTACACTTATACTATATGTGTTTTGGGATTAAATCAAAACATTATTCCATACATTTCCCAATATTTATCATGATAAATGGAGTTAATTGAAATAAAGAAAATAAAAAATACTAAAAAATGAGTAATAATATAGATTCCCTTTAAAGTTTTATGGAATAATTTCAGATTGATACATTTTAAAGCATTATTTTCAAATCATGTCTATAATAGAATTATTTTTTTGTGTATTGTACTAGTGCTCTAAAATATATCATTTTGTATTGTTCCAAGTTTTTAGTTATCACGCTTGTTAGGAAAATTATAATTATAGTAAGAATGTAATTGCCCTTTAAAAGAAAGTACCGATATTGTTAAGTACTTCTTGTCCCAAAATCAACAAAATCTAAAATTTATTTTGCAGCGTTTCATTTCAAAAATGACTAAACTCCTAATATTTTGTGTATTAGCAATGACAACACTTTTTTTCAGGTATGTCATCAAAACTTTTTATATGTAGAAATTCATATGAACTCAAGTTTGTAAACTCTTTTTTTTTAAGTATCACAGATGTATACATATATTATCCTCATTATACATAAATATTATTATTGTTCTGCATATATATGAAATATTATTATTATAGCGATGGTGAATATGCAATATAGTGATATTTGAAAAGAAAGAGTTCTTGTGAACCCAAATTAATAGGAGATGTACTCTTTTTTCAAAGATTCTGATCTTTCACATGTTTTTCTGATTTATATATGTATTTGTGGAGATGGCAATTGCTGGGGCTGACAGAGTGATGCAACAATGTTATCAAATACATCCATAAATTCTCTGTGAAAATGGGAACACCATTAAATGTGACACATTTTGCAAGAATAAATTATCCTAGTGTTAATTTAGATTCTGCTTTTCTTCTGTATTTGTAAATATCATGAATATCAAGGTTCAAGAACCTGAACCCAGTCTTGAAGGCCAGACCCTGATGGAAATTGATCCGACTCTGCTGGAAATCAACGCATTTACTATCCTAATAACTTCTGAATTAGGAGAATAGTTTGTGCCAAATGTGAAACTCGAGCACCTTACTGACGACCCTAATCGCCCAAATCTTGAAGCCCTTATTGGGACCTAAAATGCTAATCGAAAAGAGAGTGGAGGTAATATAGTACCTCAAAAACAGTATCAATGTATTCACCTAGTCATATCAGGATATGGTCGGTATTAACCTCGAACAATCCTTCCATCACCTTAAGATTGATTTCAACAGAAAACCCGTCTTTCAGAGAAAGCGCAAATTTTGTCCTGATAAATATGCTGCCTAGCTGAGGAAGTGAAGAAGCTCTAGAAAAACAAACTAATTGAACAGGCTAAAGACAAGCCCCAATGGGTTTCAAAAACTAACGTGACTTGGAAGATATGCATCAATTTTACAGATCTAAATGATGCTTTCCCAAAGGACCATTTCCCGATATCTCATATTAATCGCTTAGTCGATAACACGTTGGGACATAAAAGAATATTCTTTATAAACCTTTTTGCAGACTACCATTAGATTCTAATGGCAAATGAGGTTTTGAAGAACACGACCATTCTCAATAAAAAGGATATGTTCAGTTTCAATATAATGTCTTTCGGTGTGAAAAATGCAGAAGTGGCCTACCAACATCTTGTGAACAAGATATTCACTAATCAGATTTGCAACACAATGGAAGTCTATATACACGACATAGTTGTCAAGAGACTGAGAAGAAAGGATATTCTCAGGGACCTCATTGAAATATTTTCAACCTTGAGGAATTATAACATAAAGCTCAATCTCAAGAAATGCCATTTTGGAGTTGAGTCAGGAAAATTCCTAGGACACAAAATCAGTCAGCGGGGAATCGAGGCCAATCCTAATAACATAAGGCCATTCTTGACATTATTGAACCAACAAGTATAGAACAAGTACATCGACTAACGGGTTGTTTAGCGTCACTCAATAGGTTCATTTCAAGGTTGGGAGATAAGAGCAAACCATTCTTCAATACAATCACAAAGAACAGATTCTCCTAGCACATAGAAAGATAGGAATCTTTTCCAGTGCCTGAAGGAATATCTTGCCAATCCTTATATCCTCTCCAAGCTAATCCCAGGTGAGAAACTTTACTACCTTGCAGCTTCAAACTCAGCCTTGAGTGAAGTACTAGTTAGGGAAGAAGGTCGGCAACACTTGCTCCTCTACTACGTCAGTCAAGTTCTCCATAATGCTGAACTGAGATACACTCCACTGGATAAGTTGGTCAATGCCATGGTCATGAGCATTAGAAAGCTCAGGCCCTACTTTTTTTTATCATCAGGTTAAAGTCCTCACAACTCTTCCACTCAGGCAAGTACTCCACAGGCACAATACAAGCGAGTAATTTTTAAACTGGTCAATGGAAATCGCTCAGTACGGAGTGACCTACGGTCCCTGTAGAACAATCAAAGGTCAAACCCTTGCTAACTTTGTGGTAGAACTCACCTTCCCTGAGAATCCTACAAAAGTAAATCACCCTCCTTGGAAATTCTATGCGGACGGGTCATCCATAAGCACAAGTGCATGGCATAGAATAATTTTTGTTGGCCCTGACGGAAAATGCTTCAAAAATGTAGTATGTTTCACTTTCCTCGCAACAAATAAGGAGGTGAAATATGAAGCCTTGGTGGGAGAACTTGAGCTCGGTTTGGCAATTGAAGTCACGCGTCTGCACATTTTTTAGGATTCACTATTAGTAGTACATCATTTGAAGGGAGAATATGAAACCCAAAGTGAGCAAATGTTGATGTATCAGGAGCTTGTGGTCAGCTTGTGCAAAATTTTTAAACAATTCTTCATTAAGCAAGTGCCTCGCTTGCATAATACTCAGGCGTACGCTCTTTCAAAACTTGCATCCTCTGAAAGGGCAGCTGACTTTACTGACATTCAACTGACAAAGTTGCCTTCGACATCCATTAATAGACTGATTAGGATAATAATTTCATCATATTTGGTGTATTCTAGCATGATATTGAGTGATTTGTATGCATTATTGACCCTAATATGCTATATATTGTGTTATTCACCCTTTTGTGGAAGAAAGTTGCTTTTATAGGTTAAAATGGGGAAAATCGAGGAGATTACGATGAGGAAGGCAAAATGACGTAATCTGAGCATTTAGGGAGGCTTAACTGATCAAGAGGAAGATCCTAGGAAGTTTGGTCGAGCAATTGAATCGAACGGAAAAAATCAGAAACAGACATCGGAGGTTGAACCTTGATCGAGCGCAAGTCCTCCTTGATCGAGCCAAAGTAGCCTGACTATGAGCCAGGGGGTCCGCTTGACCAGCCATTGTGGTGCGCTCGAGCTGGCTAGTTCGAGTGCCTATGAACTATAGATCGAGCGCAGTTTTGGATTTTTAGAAAACTAAGGGCGAATTCGTCTTTCCATCCATTTTAATGAGAGGCAAATGAGTCTTAACGTTTGGAGCACTATAAATACTACATGAATCAGATTTTGGAGCATCATTCTTTGACTTCAATCATTTTTCATTAGTTCTTAGATTAGAGAGAGATTAGGGAGTTACCAAGTGGATTACATTTTGATTCACCTTCTTATTTTGTCAATTACTTTTGATCCGATTGTTGGATTTTCAATCTGTTCGTTGCAGTAGATTCTTCTCGTCATTAGCTATACTTGTACGGTAGGATTTATCATTTTGAGTTCCAGATTAGAAGTTAGCTTTTGAAGGTATTTGGAGTGTATTTCTATTTCATCTACAAATGGTAAGTTTCCTTGTAATTCTCTTACTTTAGTCTTAATCATTATTGTAATTAGCCTAATTGTAGATTGTACTTGCCAATTAGCCATGGGCTAATGTCCTTTTGCATTGATGTATGGAAATTATGGTGTAGTTTAATACCTTGTTAATCCTATGCATGTATGAGTTAGCTTGATGTATTAATTCTCTATTTTGATGATTGATTGAACTTTTGGTGTAAGTATTTGGATGTTTTGACCTTAGTTGAGTTAGCAACATATGAGAATTGAGTTAATTCAGTGATGTTCATGATTGATAATTGTGCACACCAAGTGTTTGTGTTATAGTTTCTATGTCACTGAGTAATGCTTAGGAGCGAAGAACATATCAATTAGAGTATTGTTTAGGTGTTTGTGTTTTTGTTTCTATGTCAATGAGAATTGCTTTGGAGCGAAAAACATATCAATTAGAGAGAATAACATATCAATTGCTTAGGTGTTTAATAGAGATCTTGAGAATTTGATAGAGTCTTGAGAAGTTGTTAAATGAACCCATAATTGAAATACTCAAATGCACACTACCAACACTTGCTCATCTTGTCAAACGTGATAGTTAGATATTTTGATTTCTTGCTACTAGTAGATAGAACCCAAGAATTTGTCGTACTTTTCTTAGTTAATGACCTTTGTGAAACACTCAAGTCTTGCTTATCAATCCTCGTTTCTCTGTGATCAATATTTTAACTTGGTCAATTGCCAAATACAACAACGTCCTCGTACACTTGCGTGATTGCACCCAATTTTAGGCAAACAAATTTTTGGCGCCGTTGCCGGGGGAAATGATTTCTTTGTTAAGCTTGTTTTGTTTGTTTACTTGTTTGAGATTGTTAGATTAATAGTGAATCTTTTGTAGGTATATGCGCACTAGAAGTCAAGGGAGAAGTCTAGTACCTCTTGATTTGGATATTGAGTTGAACTTGAGAAGAAATCGAAGAAGAGCAAAGCTAGATAAAGAAAACATGGAGAATCAAGAGAATGAAGCAAGAAACAGGGAAGATGGTAATGTGGGAGGACAAGCTAGACCTCAAGGGCATCAAGGGGATGATCACCTAGCTCATGAGGGTGGTCCTCTTCCCAACCCGAATCTACCCTATCAACCACCATTCCAACCACAAAATCCATGACCATATCCATAACCATACCCAAACTATCCTATACATCAACCATACTACCCACCTCCACCACAAAACTACACATATTATCCTTAGCAAGAACAACCACAACAACACTTTAGACCACAAATAGCTCATAACCAAGGGTGTGAGATTACTACGATCGGATAGAGAGACCACCTATTGATGCCAAGAAGTTCGAAATGAGCCCAAATCACTGTTTTTGACACGCTTATCCATTGGAAACTACCACGCTCTGTTTTCGATGCCAAGAAGTTCGAAATTAGCCCAAATCACTGTTTTTGACACGCTCATCCAATTGAAACTACCACGCTCTGTTTTCGCCGCAACCACCGCATCACTGCTCTATGGCCGGAAATACTCACTCGCACCAGCAGTCCATCGGAAACCGCCAAGCTGCTGCAACAAATCCCACTGGAATTCTGTTATGGAATCCCAGTTGTCGTCTGCACAGAGCCACTCCACTGTCGTATTCTAGTCGTTCATAGTTGTCGCCTCACGCTCTATCACGTCGGAGATGCGCAGTCCGCTTCAAGTCAAGTGCCCAAAAATCACTGCCCGTCCGCCTCTTCTTTGCGGGTAAGGAGGAAGATATGTTATTGGGCCTAACTCTTATTTCATTTTCCAGGCCCAAAAACCTTTTAAATTTGGCTCATGTTCCATTTTGAAGGCGTGAGTAGGGATTACTATATAAAGGCCAACATTCTTTTGATGAGAAATAGTAGAGTAGATTTTAGATTATTTTGGAGTTTGGGTTTATCTATTTTCTTTCTCTTTCATTAAGAACAGTAGATTAGGAACTCTTTATTTTTTATTTCATGATTTATTAATTAGGGTTATGATTTTCTTTTTCTTGTTTTATTTAATTTCTATTATGATTGCCTTTAGGATCATAATGTGATCTTGCTGTGAGTTATCTGGGGAACACCACATTTTTCTATAGTGTAACTTGTACTATTATATTTGAACGGATTGCAATAAATAAATAACATTCATATTATTTAAAGCACAATGATAAAAGATTTATTTCAGATAAAGTTCTAAAATTCAGTTTAGTTATACAAAGTAAAAACATACTTTCTAGTATAACCGTAGTAATTAATACCTTTAAGATCATCTACGGTCCATTCTATGGCTGATTTGAACTTCCTAAGTACTATCAACAATTTATCAAGTTCATCATCACTCAAAGTAGAAGAAACTATTACCGGACAGCTTTCATTCTTCTCAAGGAAAGCATACTTAAGGTGATCGGGTAATGGCTTTAATGCATTCTTTGTTTCTTCCTTCTTGTCCTTGCACTCCACACTCTCTTGCTTAGATGAGCTCTCCCCTTCCTTGATTTCCATGAGAGCTTCTTCATTTCTATAATCAAGATCATCTTCAATATTATCACTATCAACATCATTATAGTTAGGAATATCATAGCTACTAGTAAAGAAAGGAGTCTTAGCATCTTTAAATGCTTCTTGAATACAAAGTTCAACCACATCAATGGAATTGCAAGAAGGTTACTTCATAGGATGCTTCATCGAATCTTGTATTGAGAAATGAAGTTCTTCACCATCTAGCTTCAAGGTTAACTTCCCTTTGTACATGTCAATTACCGCTCGTGCAATTGCTAAGAAGGGTCTTCCCAAGATGAGAGGAATGTCCTTATCCTCCTCCATGTCAAGAACGTAGAAGTCCGCCAGAAAGATGAATATTTCTATCCTCACAAGAACATCTTCTATGAACCCATTTGGAATTGTACTAGATCCGTCCACAAGTTGCAAAGTTGTGGATGTCCCCTTCAAATGTCAGTGATCCAAGCTCTTGAAGATGGATAATGGAATAAAGTTTATGCTCGCTCCTAGATCGCAAAGAGCATTTCGGATTATTCTATTTCCCATATCACAAACATTGGTAAAGTATCCTGGATCTTTCTCCTTTTCAGGTAGCTTCTTTCTCAAAATATCACTACATTCCTTCGTCAGCTTAACCGTCTCCGGCTCATCAACTCTTCTCTCTAACAAATCTTTCAAAAACTTGGCATAACTAGGCATTTGCTCTAAAGCTTCAAAAAAAGGAATGTTAATGTACAACTTCTAGAAGACCTCTAAAAACTTACTAAACTTTTCATCGAGCTTCTTCTTATCAAATCATTGAGGATATGGAACGAGCACCAGGGTTTTGGGTACCATACTCAATCCCTTCTTCCACCATACTCAATCCCTTTTTCCGCAATCCCTTCTTCCACCATACTCAATCCCTTTTTCTGCAATCCCTTCTTCCACCATACTCTCCACTTCCTTTCCATTTACTTCACCTAATGGAATAACATATTCCATACGAACTCCAACATCTAAGTCCTCATCTCTTTCCTGTTCTACACCCTTGACACAAATATCGTCAAAAGTAGGCATTCTAGGTCCTTCATAACTCGTACCACTCCTCAATTCAATAGTCTTACATCCTTCACTTAAATGATTTTGGATTATGGAAGACTTACATTCTCGAGCTCTTTGTCCACATAATTTGGCCAATTGTCCCATTTGCATCTCTAAACTCCAGATTGGATCTCCATGATTTTTAAAAATTTGATCAAACTTCTAGTTTGTCTCCTCGAAATGCCTTTCATCTTCCTTTTTCATTTTCTCTATTTTCTTGACTTTGAAAGATAGAGCGTCATTAATGTGGTTGGAATGATCCTCCCCTAGATGATATGATGTAGAATATTGTGGATTATAGGATGTATCTTGATATGGGTAGTTGTGCTGGTAGGATTCTTGATTTGAGTAGGTGGAGGGTTGATATGTGTAAGATATAAAAGGATTTGCATAGTGTGGAGAATACGAGGAGTAATTGTATCCGTTTATCTTGATTAGCACAATCCTACAAAATTAAAGAAGTATCAACACTCACCAATTCTCATTTGTTGCCAACCCACTTAGGCTCTAAATATCCAATTGGCTATACCAAATATTCATACAAATCATCATTTAAGAGAATTAACCAATCAATTTCACAATACATGCATAGGATTGATAGAATCACCAAATTACTACATAAGCTTCATACACCAATGCATATAGGGATTAGCCCATGGTTAATTGAATGATCAAATCAACAATTGAATACACTAGTATCATGATAAACAAGTAAATGTAAAGAAATTGTAAGAAGATTACCTATTACAAGGAAATGGAAAGATTACTCTACTACTGTGATTATCCAACTTCTATTCCGGAAAGCGAAATACAGAATCAAATCGCAGGAATGCATCTCTTGACAAGACATATCTAACGATATAAATGGATGAAGAATCTAACGGCTAGATTGAACACAACTGAAGAGAGAGAACTGCAAAGTATTAAGAAAACCCACTAATAACTACCTAATCTCTCTCTAAAACTTCTCTAATGAAATGTGGAATGAAAAAAGTCCCTCCAAAATCTGAACCTTCATGTATTTACAGTGCTCCTCATGTTTAGACCATATTGCCCTTCATTAATCGCGCGAAAGGACGGAACTACCCTTAATGATGTTGAAAATCGAACTGGCGCGCGAGCTGAAACTGGAGGCCGCGCGAGTTGCTTGATCGTGTGCTTGGTCGCGCGATGCCTCGACGCGCAAGTAGAATGAAGTCGTGCAAGTTGGCTTTCTCCTCGATGTCTGATTTTTCACTTCTCCATTTTCGACCCCTATAGTCGGGAATTCCTCGTTTTTTTGCTTATTTTTTCCTACAAAACACACTTTCTAGCCAACAAGGATCAATAACACAAAGTATATCATATTTGGGTCAAATGCGAACATAAAATCATCAAAACCATATAGAAATGAATGCAAAATGATTCAATTATGACCCTAATCACTCGTCTATCAACATTACCCAATTATCTATCTTTTTTTTCTGGAACTAAATTTTATCCACAATCATAACCCGTCTTTAGTTGATCTTTTTCCTTTTTTTATATGCATTCATTCTTCAAATTACATTTTGTGAAGAAATTTGATTGTCAAGTTTCCACTAAATACTTAAAAAAATATTTTTATTTTTATATGCATTTATTCATCTAAGTACATCTTGTGAAGAATGACTGTTAACTTAAATTGGACATCAATAAATAATATTTTTTTATCTATTATCATATTATAACTCAAATATAGATTAATTATATATAAAAAATGCTGAAATTTAAAGTAAAAACATAAAATTTATTTGATTTTTATCAATTTTAAAATTTAAATATCATCTTTTTTTAAAATAAAATTATTTAATAAAAAATCATTCTATTAATAATGTAGATTGAAACGTCAATATTATATACAACTATATTATATTAATTGGACTAATCAATTTATTTATATAACATGTATATGTATAATAATCATTCAATTATATAGATGCACATATATTAATTGAGTTTAAAAAAAGAATTATATTAAATACAAAATTTATTTTTATATTAAAATCAATTATGTGTAACTTTTGAATAATATTTTGTTATTAAGATATAAAAATAAACATATATATACATATATATATATATAATAATAATTTGAATATAAAATTAATGCTATATAAGGAAGAATTTCATATTAAGGCCTGAATTTTAGTAATTGTCTCAAAATAAGGTTTATATTTAAAATCATCTCAAAATAGGGTTTAAAATTGTATTTTTTCTCAAATTTGGATATGCATTAAAATGTTGAGTCTTAATTCAAGTAAACTTAACGAGCAGTTTGAAGCATCCAACATTTTCTCTTTTCCTGCCTCTCCTCTCCTACCCATTTTATCATTAGAATAGATTTTTAAGCGGGAAATCACCTACTCATACCTTCTCATCTCTCGTTCCCTTCCCCCCGTAATTCAAGAACCCTAGTTTTTTTCTCTTGCATTCAAGAAGAAAACATCTTTCAATCATCGGATCTCAAGTTTTTGGTGGCACAAAAGAGTAAGTGACATAGATAATCAATCTTTACTTTTTGTTTTTTTACCATTGTCATGGTATGCTGCACATAGAACGATCAATCATCATATTTTTTCTTTTTCAATTCATCGTCATTTGTTTGATACATATATGAAATCTATTATTTAACAAGTTTTGTGATCTCATTAAGGAACCCCCCAAACTACAGACTTTTGTGACTTGGAATTTATATGATGGTGATATCTCTAACTAATGATGAATCATATTTCCTACCCTCAATTTAATATAAATTGAGAAACGTATGATTTGTCCAAAGTAGCAAAATTTAGAGAATTATAGCCGTTTTACAAAATATCAGTGCCTAAAAGATAAACATATACATGTGTTTTTTCTTAACCTTTATAGTTCTAGTGTAGAATTTATTATGATTATAACTAATTGTTGGTTATCTCTTCTGCCAACATGAAAAATATTTATTTATCAAATTTTATTACTTTAATTTAATAGTTTATGTTTTAGAAATTAATTGTTAATTATCTCTATTTATATTATTCACTAATACATTCTCCCTTATAGATGTTAGACGGTGACTTTCATCAGATTTGCACTCTCGATAATCATAGTAACTTGTCCAACGAGCCAATAAAGTCACTAAGTGCATTGAGGACCATAGAAGATTCTAATGATGATTCATCAGATGGAGAGGAAGTCGACTCAATATGTGTTCAAAGTACACATGAACAAGTATGTTTTAAAGTAGGCCAACAATTCTCTTCCATTGATGAATTTTATGATGCTGTCAAAACATATGGTGCATACAATAACTACAACTTATCAATTGTGAGAAAAGATAGGAAAAGGTGTAGGGTACGATGTGCGGTTGATTGTCCGTGGCATATTTATTGTTCAAAAGTGGGTCAAATTTATAGATACAAAATGGTTAAGAAAAATGGTGGCTGATGATTTGAAAAAGTTTACGAATATGACTGGGCCACAGCTGAAAGAAAATATTGCAGGGAAATATAATATGAAACTTAGTCGAGCAAAAGCATATAGAGTAAGAAGCCTCGCCCTTCATTCTATGGATGGAAATCATGATTAGCAGTTTGCAAGATTGTGGGACTATCGTGAGAAATTATTAAGAACTAATCCTGGGACGACTTTTAAAATATTGACTCTAGGAGTACCTTCTCGATTTGATCGATATATGTATTGATGCATGCAAGAAGGGATTTTTAGCAGGATGTCGATCCTTAATAGAAATAGATGGATGCTTCTTGAAGGGTTATTAACGAGGTCTGCTTTTAGCAGCTGTAACTCAAGATGGAAACAACTGTCTCTTTCTTATTGCATTCGCTATAGTTTCTCCTAAAACTAGAGAGACATGGTCTTGGTTTTTAAGTAACTTGTTAAGAGATATTGGGCTTAGATCCTCACGTGGTGAAAGATGGACTTTTATTTCAGATCAAGGGAAGGTAATAACTTGCAATAATGTATTCTTTTTTAATCAATATGATTTCTTATGCACTTTATTTAATATATTTTTTCCAATAGGGTCTTGTTTCAGCGTTGAATGATGTGTATCCCTCCAAGTATCACCGACTATGTGTTTTACATTTATTCCGTAATTTCAAAAAAAGATGGAGAGATAAGCAAGTCGCGAATCAATTTTGGAAAGCAGTAAATGCCACCACCATTGTGGACTACGATTTTCACATGAATGAGATAAACCGAACTTGTGGAGATGCTTGGAAACACTTAGCTGATATTGGAATGGAAAGATGGAGCAAAGGTGGTTTTGAGGCTTATGTTAAGTCATCTACAGTTTCAAGCAACATTGTTGAGTGTTTCAATGGAAAAATCTTTGAATTTAGAGGTGGTGGCGTTACTTCTTTAATTGAGAATATACGGACTCAAATGATGACAAGAATGTTCGAAAATGGAGAAAATATGAGGAGAAGAAATTCTGATTTTTGCCCTAACATACTTGAGAAGCTAAATATATCAATTATGGATAGTAAAGTATGGGATGCAGCTCCATGTGGTGATAGGCAGATGGCTATTTTAGAGGTATCTCGTAGACCTGAGAAGTTCGTTGTGAATCTTGATAGACACACATGTACTTGTAGAAATGGGGATATATCGGGAATTCCTTGTAAGCATGATGTCGCTGCCATAGAAAAAATCAACAAAAAACATGAAGATTACGTACGTGAGTATTTCACAAGAGAAACATGCTTGAAGACTTATGATCATTGCATAGGCCCTTTGACTGGTCCTGCCTTTTGGCCTAAAAGCGATCACGAAGTCATTCTACCACCCCTTTATATAAGGTCCGCTGGAAGGCCGAAGAAGCGAAGAGCAAAAGACCCTGCTGAGTCTAGAGATCTTCATAAAGCTAAAAATAAATATGGACCAACAAAATGTGGTAAATGTGGTGGATTTGGTCACAATAAAAGAGGCTACAAAAATAAGAATGATGAACATGTTATTTATTTCCCCCTTTAATACGTAATGAAATATTTATTATTCTTATTTTTAGTATTTTTTTCTAAATTAATTAATTTATTTTGTTATTAGGACAGGATATCGCGAGATATGCAATGCCTCAACCAAAATCTACGACTTCACATGTTAGAGAAGATTTGGATGAAACAACAATGAGTGTGTCATAAGTAGTGGATAAAAATGTAGTTTTTTTTTCATGGATATTTTTTGTTTTGGCTTGAATTATTTTTTAGAAGCAGCAGTAATTTTGATACATGGCCATCTTTTTCAATGCATTTATATTTCTTGGTGTTCCATTATCTGTAAGTTGCTTCATTCTTACTTAAGTTGCTGGAATAATTCTTTTTCTGTTGAAGCATCTAAGTAAATAATGGTGGATGTTGTTTACTGCTTTAGAATTTAGAAGATCACTCTGTCATATTACCAAGATTACTTGTAGGATATGAGCTTTTGATAATGGTCAATGGTGTGGCTGTTGTGGGTTGACTTGATAGTTTTGCATAGGGGGCATGTGTCTGCGCCTGCCCTTGAGGTGTAAGTTGCACCAGGGGTTGAGTTTGAGCCTGTCCTTGAGCTTGCATTTGAGGAGGCTGTGGTGGGGCTTGTTGAACAAGATTTGGCTGCTGAAGAGGTTGAGGTTGTAGGTGTTGTTGGGCCTGGGCTTGTGGCTGGGGCTGAGATGGGGGCTGGGCTTGGGGTCTCACAACAGCTTGGGAATATACATGAGATTGCTGACCCTGAACTTGCACTTGATGCTGCTGGTACTGTTGAAATGGCTGCTGGTAATAATGTTGTTATCGTTGTTAAGGGTCGTATCCCACATATTGCTGATAATACTGCTATTTATACCACTGCTCAGGGGCAACAGGAGCATCAGTAGGGTTATGAGGCTGTGAAGTTTGCACAATGGGATTTTGTACAGGCAATGCAGTAGCAGCACCATTTTGAGGATTCTGAGCCTGAGAAACTGGGGCTCCCGTCTGCGCAACAGTCTGGTTCACCACTGCAGGAACTATGGATGAAATTGGTTTGAATGTTATTTGATTTTAGAATTTGTAGCTAAGAGGGTAGCACTTTTAAAATTTATTTCCATTTACAGAGTTATCCATGAGAGTTCAGAATCTGGCAATTGTAATTCAGTAGGTATAGTATGTATTAGAACCTCGATCATTTCAATTTTTCTTTGATTTATGATAATACTCAGAACGTTTTCTAAGTAGAGTGTCCCTGAACAAAAAATGGACAAACTTGCCAGACTAAGAAAATGCCTTTCCCCAAAAATAAATGTGATTTCATTCTAAAAGTCATTTTCGTGCATTTCGCCTAACATCTCATACAAATAATATAAGCAAAGGATTAATGAAAATGTACAATGATAACAACTGAATATTTTTCTAACGCGTCTAAATTTATATTGTTTCACACAAGGAATAAAAATCAAACACGCGTATGCCAATATACACATGGGGATAGCATGTCTGGGAGCCTCCATCCCCACATTGCACAGCTGCTATTTTGACACCCCAGGTTTTGGTAGAAGACAATATCTCAAGTTGGCTTGATTGTATTGCTAATGATAGTTGATTCATTTTGCTTCTTCAATTGTTGTATTTCTTGAACAATTTTTGGAGCAAACTCTTCCACTCCATGAGCCCATTTACAGGTAGTAAGAGCAAATCCATCTTTGTAGAATCAATCTACCACAGTGAGGATCATAAAACATCAGTTGACTCACACTTTTTGAAACCAACATCCTTTAATATTATTTCTCTATTTCACCAACATTCAAATCTACAAAGAAACTACTCATGAGAATTAAAAAATATTGTAGCATCAAGTTTGTAATTTCACTCGAAGAAATAAATAAAGATAGAAAACCCAAGTTCTAACCAATTTAGAAGGCAAAATTAATTAATCCCAGTGAGAATCATGTACTCA
>JAPKLY010003012.1:0-20957 GCA_026898435.1 Prunella vulgaris | reverse complement strand
TTTTTGTGACGGAGTTTGATCGGAACTACTTCTTAGATTATTTTTACCTAAAAAATACTATGCATATGTAAAAAATTTGATTGACGTTATCTTTTTAATTTTTACTAGTAAAATAACTAGTATTTTGAAAATTCGGATATTTATCTAAATTTATTAAAAATAGCACTTGCAATAGTATTTTTTTGACGGAGTTGTGTCGAAATGATTTTTTACGTTCCTTTAATCAAGAATTTTTTTAAAAGATACATGTTTACGACTAACATTATCTTTATTAATTTTTAAGGATTAAATAAGTAATCTTGAAAGGTCGGAAACTGGTCGATGTCCGGTCAAGTTTTTTAAAAATATCATATTTAGTAATTTTTTTTGTGACGGAGTTTGATGGTAACTACTTCTTAGATTATTTTTACCTAAAAAAAACTATGCATATGTAAAAAGTTGATTGACGTTATCTTTTTAATTTTTACTAGTAAAATAACTAGTATTTTGAAAAGTCGGATATTTATCTAAATTTATTAAAAATAGCACTTGCAATAGCATTTTTTTGACGGAGTTGGTCAGATTGATTTTTTACGTTCCTTTAATCTAGATTTTTTTTAAAATAACATGATTACGACTAACGTTATCTTTATTAATTATTAAAGATTAAATAAGTAATTTTGAAAGGTCGGAAACTGGTCGGAGTCCGATCAATTTTTTTAGAAATAGCATATTTAGTAATTTTTTTTGTGACTGAGTTAGGTCGGACTACTTTTTAGATTATTTTTACCTAAAAAATACTATGCATATGTAGAATTTTAATTCACATTATCTTTTTAATTTTTACTAGTAAAATAACTAATATTTTGAAAAGTCGGATATTTCTCCAAATTCATTAAAATATCATTTGCACTAGTATTTTTTTGACGGAGTTGGGTCGGGATGATTTTTTACGATCCTTTAATATAGAAAAAATTTAAAAGATACATGATTACGACTAACGTTATCTTTTTTAATTTTTAAGGATTAAATAAGTAATCTTGAAAGGTCGAAAACTGGTCGGAGTTCGGTCAATTTAGTAAAAAATAGCATATTTAGTAACAGAATTTGTAGATCATGGAAACATGGTTAACTTTTTATCATAATGGGGGAAAATTAATTTGGAATAAAAAGTATTTATTGATTTTAATATATTATTAATTAAGCAATACCATATTTTTAATAGATTGCTTTCCTTGTATACCGGGTTTTTAATGAATTTGTGGAGTGCAGAATCTTGTCAAGATTACGATTTGTAATCAAATTTTTTTTTATTAATTTTAGAAATTAACAAATTTACGGATTTATTTTACAAAATATAAAATTGTGTGAAAATTAGGTTCATAAGTAGAGATATTGTATTAATCCTTGTCATAAATTTTGATATATTTCTCAACTCTTTCCTACAGTCTCATCAATTTTTTTATAAATAAAATTTTTAATATTAGAGAAGACTGAGTCAATCGGTTTTATATGGATATAAATATATCTTTTTGATTATTATATTTTTCTGTAAATATATTAATATTTAATTAAAAATACATAAATATTGAGATTCCATTTTAAAATTATTTATAAATTTTTAAAAACATATATATAAATATTATGATACTGAAAAAATATATTTAATTTCCTATATTTTAGGAAATTTACACCCCAAATTTTCTAAAATTTATTTTTCTCATTTTGTAGAAACTAATGAATTGAATATATTGTCACGAAAATATTCTCTCTCTCATTCGGCAATTTCCTTTATTTTTATTTTTGAATTTTTAAGTATAGAAAAGAATGGGTCAATCAGGTATGGCAAATTAATAATGTATTAATATTAATAAATATTTTTATTTATAATTAATTTGCCTCCATTTAAAATTAAAAGTTAACCACTTTTTCATAATCTAATAATTATTTAAAAAATTCAGAAAGTCATTCCGATCGAATTCCGTCAAAAAAAAAATTAATTAGAATGATATTTTTTATAAAAATTCGAATGACATCCGACCTTTTAAAATACTAATTATGTACAAATTGTTTTTACTAAAAATATTATTTCTAAAAAAATTGAACAGAATCCGACCAGGTTCCGACCTTTCAAAATTACTTATTTAATCCTAAATAATTAATAAAGATAATATTAGTCGTAATCATGTATCTTTTAAATTTTTTCTAGATTAAAGGAACGTAAAAAATCATTCTGACCCAACTCTGTTAAAAAATACTATTGCAAGTGATATTTTTAATAAATTTAGATAAATATCCGACTTTTCAAAATACTAGTTATTTTACTAGTAAAAATTAAAAATATATCGTCAATCAAAATTTTACATATGCATAGTGTTTTTTAGGTATATTTAACCTAAGAAGTAGTTCCGATCAAACTCCGTCACAAAAAAAATATTACTAAATATGTTATTTCTAAAAAAATGACCGGTCTCCGACCAATTTCTGACCTTTCAAAATTACTTATTTAATCCTTAAAAATTAATAAAGATAATATTAGTCGTAAACATATATCTTTTAATTTTTTCTAGACTAAATGAACGTAAAAAGTTCATTCCGACACAACTCCGTCAAAAAAATAATATTGCAAGTTATATTTTTAATAAATTTAGATAAATATCAGACTTTTCAAAATACTAGTTATTTTACTAGTAAAAATTAAAAAGATCACGTCAATCAAAATTTTAAATATGCATAGTGTTTTTAGGTAAAAAATAACCTAAGAAGTAGTTACGATGAAACTCAAAAAAATTACTAAATATGATATTTCTTAAAAAATTGACCGGACTTGGACCAGTTTCCGACCTTTCAAGATTACTTACTTAATCCTTAAAAATTAATAAAGATAATATTAGTCGTAAACATGTATATTTTAAATTTTTTCTAGATTAAAGAAAGTAAAAAATCATTCCGACCCAACTCCGTCAAAAAATAATAGTGCAAGTGATATTTTTAATAAATTTAGATAAATATCAGACTTTTCAAAATTCTAGTAATTTTACTAATAAAAATTAAAAAGATAACGTCAATCAAAATTTTTACATATGCATAGTATTTTTTAGGTAAAAATAATCTAAGAAGTAGTTCCAATCAAACTCCGTCACAAAAAAATTTACTAAATATGTTATTTCTAAAAAAATTGACCGGTCTCAGACCAGTTTCCGACCTTTCAAAATTACTTATTTAATCCTTAAAAATTAATAAAGATAATATTAGTCGTAAACATGTATCTTTAAATTTTTTCAAGATTAAAGGAACGTAAAAAATTCAATCCGACCCAACTCCGTCAAAAATACTATTGCAAGTGATATTTTTAATAAATTTAGATGAACATCCGACTTTTCAATAATACTAGTTATTTTACTAGTAAAAATTAAAAAGATAACGTCAATCTAAATTTTTAAATATGCATAGTATTTTTTTTAGGTAAAAATAACTTAAGAAGTAGTTCCGATCAAACTCCGTTACAAAAAAAAATTACTAAATATGCTATTTCTAAAAAATTTGACCGGACTCCGACCTGTTTCCGACCTTTCAAGATTACTTATTTAATCCTTAAAATTAATAAAAATAATATTAGTCATAAATATGTATCTTTTAAATTTCTTCTAGATTAAAGGAACTTAAAAAATAATTCCGGCCCAACTTCGTCAAAAAATATACTATTGCAAGTGATATTTTTAATAAATTTAGATAAATATCCGACTATTCAAAATACTAGTTATTTTACTAGTAAAAATTAAAATGATAACTTCAATAAAAAAATTTACATATGCATTTTGTTTTTTAGGTAAAAATAACCTAAAAAGTAGTTTCAATCAAACTCCATCACAAAAAAAAATTACTAAATATGCTATTTCTAAAAAAATTGACCGAACTCCGACCAGTTTCCGACCTTTCAAGATTACTTACTTAATACTTAAAAATTAATAAAGATAATATTAGTCGTAAACATGTATCTTTTAAAATATTTCTAGATTAAAGGAACGTAAAAAATTATTCCGACCCAACTCCGTCAAAAAATACTATTGCAAGTGATATTTTTAATAAATTTTGATAAATATCCGACTTTTCAAAATATTAGTTATTTTACTAGTAAAGATTAAAAAGATAACTTCAATCAAAATTTTACATATGCATATTGTTTTTTAGGTCAAAATAACCTAAAAAGTAGTTTCTATCAAACTCAGTCACATAAAAAATTGCTAAATATGTTATTTCTAAAAAATTTGACCAGACTCCGACCAGTTTTCGACCTTTCAAGATTACTTATTTAATCCTTAAAAATTAATAATGATAATATCTGTCGTAAACATGTATCTTTTAAATTTTTTCTAGATTAAAGGAACATAAAAAATCATTCCGACCCAACTCCGTCAAAAAATACTATTGCTAGTGATAATTTTAATCAATTTAGATAAATATCCGACTTTTCAAAATACTAGTTATTTTACTAGTAAAAATTAAAAAGATAACTTCAATCAAAATTTTACATATGCGTATTGTCTTTTAGGTAAAAATAATCTAAAAAGTAGTTTCGATCAAACTCCGTCTCAGAAAAAATTACTAAATATGCAATTTCTAAAAAAATTGACAGGACTCCGACCAGTTTCCGACCTTTCAAGATTACTTACTTAATACTTAAAAATTAATAAAGATAATATTAGTCGTAAACATGTATCTTTTAATTTTTTTATAGATTAAAGGAACGTAAAAAATCATTCCGACCCAACTCCGTTAAAAAAATACTATTGCAAGTGATATTTTTAATAAATTTAGATAAATATTCGAGTTTTCAAATTACTAGTTATTTTACTAGTAAAAATTAAAAAGATAACTTCAATTAAAATTTTACATATGAATAGTGTTTTTTAGGTAAAAATAACCTAAAAAGTAACTCCGTCTCAAAAAATTTACTAAATATGCTATTTCTAAAAAAATTGACCGGACTCCGACCAGTTTCCGACCTTTCAAGATTACTTATTTAATCTTTAAAAATTAATAAAGATAATGTTAGTTATAAACATGTATCTTTTAATTTTTTTCTAGATTAAAGGAACGTAAAAAATAATTACGACACAACCGTCAAAAAAATTCTATTGCACGTGATATTTTTAATAAATTTAGATAATATCCGACTTTTCAAAATACTAGCTATTTTACTAGTAAAAATTAAAAAGATAACGTCAATCAAAATTTTAAATATGCATAGTATTTTTTAAGTAAAAATAATCTAAGAAGTAGTTCTGATCAAACTCCGTCACAAAAAAAATTACTAAATATGCTATTTCTATAAAATTGATCGGACTCCGACCAGTTTCCGACATTTCATGATTACTATTTAATCCTTAGAAATTAATAAAGATAATATTAGTCGTAAACATGTATCTTTAAAATTTTTCTAGATTAAAGGAACGTAAAAAATCATTCCGACCCAACTCCGTCAAAAAAATACTATTGTAAGTGATATTTTTAATAAATTTAGATAAATATCCGACTTTTCAAAATACTAGTTACTAGTAAAAATTAAAAAAATAATGTCAATCAAAATTTTTACATATGCATAGTGTTGATAGAATTTCTTAATCGTTGTTCATTATGTGGCTTTGTATCGGATTAATTCTACCAAACAATAATCTTATGATTTTATGTTCTTGAAGGAGATACTGTGGAGAGAGAGAGAGAGTTTAGAGAGAGAAAGTGTAATGTAGGAAATGTATTAGAATTGTGTGAATAATACAAGGGAGGTCTTATTTATAGGTGTGCGAGTGTGAGACGGCACCTTACAAGCCTATATGGCTTCCGGTGTTGATGAGGGTTCCTTATCCTCGTCTTGGTCTCTCACACTGCTCCCTATGTCTTGTCTCGTCCTACTACTATCCCTTAGACTAGATGAGCCTCATTAAAAACCTCACCGTAAACCACCCTTGTGGATAAACCGGACGGAGGGAAAAAGAGCGCACCATCGGGGTCCTATAGACTATCATATGAGCTCACAGGCGAACTCGGAGATGGGTGCTTGGGCGAGCTCAGAGACGAGCACCTGGGCGAGCTCCGAGGTGAGTACCTAGGCGAGCTCCTACGATCTGGTGCCCGGAGGCATGCTTGGCACTCTGGCGAGCTCTCTGGCGACCTCCTAGGTGGTCTTGATTCTCTGATTTACCTCGAGTAGCTCGCCCATCAACAATTGCCCCCCAGCTCGCCCTCATCATGACTCGTGACATGTGTCGGGACCTGGTAAGCGAACTCTCGGGCGAGCTCCTGCAAGGCAATCTCTCGAGTCGACGTGGGTGGAGTTCGAGGCGCCGCACACGTCCCCATGAGTGTCATTTCCCGCGCCCCTAAAAATAACTTTTCAACTTCTTTGCAAAAAGGTCCCTGATCTCTCAGGAATTTCGAGCTCGCGCCCAACGTCTATAAATAGGCGAAAACGAGAAAATTCCTCATTTCGCATCTTCACTTCTCAGAGCACATTTTCTGGCGATCGTTTCTCTGCTTCAGACGCGTCTCCGAACATCTCCCAAGGTAGAAATCCAGATTTCTCTTCTTTCTTGTTTCAAATTCTTTTCGTTGAAATCCAAAACTTTCCAGATGCCTACACCATGTCTGAGAATTCTTCAAGTCGCACCCTCCGAATCGTGATTTGGGAAAAGAACTAATGACCGATGATTGCCCGAACCCCCAAGCGGCACCTGTGGTCATCTCCTCGAGCTCAGGGGCGAGCTCTGAAACTTTCCCGGACAGTGGCAAGCTCCTGGGGTCAGTTCGTTCTGACTCCGGCGAGCAGGCTACTAGCTCCGGTGAGCAATCCCCACTCCGCGAACTCTGGGATTACTCTGAGCGAGCTCACGGGGGAGCCGCGGCCCCCGTTGAAGAAGAGATCGCCGAGACTGATACCCGGGAGGAGGTCGCCGAGGTTGGGGCTGGCGACATTGCTGGCGAGCTGGCCCGCGAGGTCGACGAAGAGGTCGGCGAGGATATGGGGACGGAGGTCACTTATGAATACCTCTGTTTCATCGACTTTCCCTTTCCCAAGCTCCCGGAACATCAAATCCCCGCCGAGGTCGTGAATGAGTTCGACTGGAGTGAGTATGTGAGAGCCCATGGGGCGAGCTTTCCCTTACCCTGGCGAGCTCCGATCCGAAGGGCCGCTGGCAAATCTAACCTCAAGGTAAACGAGGTGGAAAGCATCATGAGCGAGTTTGCCCTCCCGGATATTCGGAGGCGGTTCCGTATTCCGCTGGACATTTTTATGTATACCGCCGAGGAGAAGGAGCGAGCCGACCTCCCCCCTGCCGGGATCACGGCTATCAACTATCACACCTTGAAGGCTGGGCTCACCTTGCCCCTCCACCCCATCATTGGGCAGTTCCTGGAGGACACGGGCCTCGCCATAACACAGCTTACTCCGAACGCATGGAGTAACCTGTTGGCAGCTCTGACCATTTTTGGCCTCGAGGGTTATGAGAATCGGCTGAGCACAGCGGAGATCAGCGAGCTCTTTAATGTTATCAGACAAGTGAGGGAGGGGAAAGGATATTACTCCTTCCAAGCTCGCCCGGGGGGCAAATTCTTAGGCGACCTCCCTAATAAAATTCAGGACTGGAAGGAGCAATTCTTCTTTATTGGGGGGGATTGGCGAGCTTCTAATGGCCGCGGAGGGCGCATCCCCACCCCCGAGACTTACGGGGAGGCGAGCTGTAGGTGGCATTCCTAAGCGTGTGTGCGTTGGATTAGATTACTAACCTAATCTATCTTTTTGCAGGTTTGAAGCGCCACAAGTCGAGCCACGGGAAGCCGGAGGTTTCAATTGGCTTCGAGTTCGTGCGGACAGTGTGTTGTCTGCGAGAAAAGAAAGATCGCGAGATCGAACATTTGTGCCAACATCACTGCCGCAGGCTCGCCGGCCTCATCACCTCGCCACACCACCTCGCTGCTCAAGGTTTTAAACTTTCCCATTATGAAGTTCCCACAGCTCGCTGCCTCATACGTCGAGGTCGCCGGATTTACTTGATTTTTTATCGTGCAGGTGCAGGCCCCACTGCCGAGCTCCCGCAAGTTGAAGTTCCCGAAGCCTACCACTTCCTAGCTCGGCAGCTGAGGATGGGTAAGCCTCGTCCGGGGAGGGAAGGCATCCCCTCGGGAGCGGTCTTGGATGCTACGAAGAAACTCGAGCTCGCTAAAGCCGCTGATAAGGCTGGGGGCTCGGGCTCTCAGAGGACCTCGGCGCCTCCACAAACAAAGGAGAAGGTCGCCGTTGCTAAGAAAGGGGCGGGCCGAGGTTCGGACCTTGAATGGGGCACCCAACCCCCTCCACTCCACCAGACGAGGCGAGCTCTCCACCGAGGGGATGGCTCGCGGGTGAGAGAAGAAGAGACTCGCCCCGCCAAGCGAGTTAGGGCTGAGGGCGGCTCCGGATCAACCCAAGCAGGGTCAGGGCGAGCTCTCGCTACTCAACCTTCCCAAGCGCCTCCAACTCCTCAGAGTGCGCCCTCGCTGTCTCCCTACGGGGTCCATATTAGGGATGATACCCTTCTCGGGCTCAACCCTGATAGGTACGGGTAAGTGGGCGACCTCTTTTAGAGTTGGAAGCCGTTATAATATTCATGATTTTTGCTAACTGATTCGAGCATGTGCAGGTATACTCCCACCGAGCTCCCGCAACGTCCCGAATCTCTTCACACCGCCGAGCGGTGCAAGGCCCTGAGCTCGTCAAGGGATCTTTCGGAGGGGTCGGCTCGCCGGATTTTTACTGAAGCCCCCAAGTACCTCTCCGCCTCGGAGCTCGGCATGATCGAGAGGCAAAAGCCCACCGACAAGGCGAAGTTGGCGATGCACTATGCTTGTGCAGCAATGGTTGCGGCTCAGCTCGTCAGCGATGAGATCGCTGCCGCTGACAGAGCTCGCCACGATACGAAGAGGGCGCTCACCAAGGTGGGCGACGAGCGGAAGAAGGCTCTTGAAGAGCTCGCGAGGGCGGAGACTAAGGCGAAGGCCTCACTGGAGGCGGAGTGGCTCACCATTAAAAAGGTAGAAAAACTTCAAGCCGAGCTCGAGGAAGCCCGCCGGACACTTGCCACATGGGATGAGGAGCTCGCTCTGACCCGGGTCGAGGTAGGGCTCCTTCGGGATCAGAGCCGAGGGAATACAAAAGAGTGCCAAAGGCAGCGGGAGGAGGTCACCGCTAAGGCCCTAGAGATCGCCGAGCTCAAGAGCCGCTCCGACGCCGCCATCACGCCTGAGGCATTAGAGCTCTCCGAGGTGGTCGCTACTGACAAGGGCTTCGTGCTATGTTTTGTCGAGGTTATCCGCTCCTTCCAATGGGCGCGGATTAACAATGATAGTGAGTGGGAAGCCCTCGTCAGCGAGTTTGAAGATTGCCTGGAGAAGTCCTCGATCCCCCCGGCACGGAGTTAAACATTGGGGACCTCGCGGGTTATGGGATCAATCTTGACGCTGCTCGCCAAAAATTCAACATCATTCAGACGAAGCAGGTCTTGACTGCCGACCTCGCCCAGGAGACTGAGGGTGCTGAGGGGGATGCTGGAGGTGAGGTCCCGCCAAAGATGGAGCAGATGCAGGAGGTCTGCGGGGACGCGATGATAAACATAAGCGAGCTCGACACTAGCGGATTCTCCTGGAACATCACTTCTGATATCGAGCTTGCCATACCCATCCGCAAGGTCGCTCCCGCCCCAGAGGTCGCCGATCCCGAGGCTTAGGCTGGTTTTTCCATTGCTTTCCTAGTTTAGTTTTTATTTTCCAAGTTATGATAGGTCGCCGGGTTGTGGAGCTCGCCCAGAAGGAGCTCTATTTTTGTAGGTCTTGATTTTTGTTTCAAGTAGATCTAGCTCGCCGGGCACGTGCAGCTCGCCCAGAAGGAGCTTTTTGTAGTTCAAAGATGGCCAGCTGGTCGGCCTTTGTGGCCAGCATTGCTACTCTAACTTAGGATTTTTTCAAGTATATTTTTTACTTGAAAATTTCTTAAGTAGCTTTTGAATATAAGTCGAGCATTTTTTGTCCAACTCTTTTCATTTACGTCTTCGCACTTTTACGTTATAATTTCCTAAATAGCTCGTTCTTGTTTATTTTTCTGGTACATAATTGTTTGTCTTATTCTACTTTGAGAAGCGAATCGTTCGTTTCACGTCACTTACGACTACGAATTGTACCTCTGTTTTGAGAGTGCGTATTCTTCGTCTTATGCCACTTAGGGCCGCGAATCGTTCATCTTAGACCACTTAGGGTGGCGAACTGCACTTTGATTGATTCACGTTGGGCCATTGGGTTTCATGAACCTTGCCTTAGACGTTTTTTCATCTTTTTCGTGAATTTTTCTAACTTGTGGCAGTAGGTGCTTAGCAACCCTTTAAGAAGGGTACTTTCGCGACCTTGGGTACTTTGGCCTTTGCCTTCGAGCTATTTAATTACAACGTTTGGGACCTTGGTCCTTGCGTATTGCAGATTTTTGACCATGTGGGCGAGCTGGGTTTGGCGAGCTCTCTGGATCAGTGGGCGACCTGATGCAGTTCGCCTGGTTGGAGAGCTGCACAGGTCCAAACACTTGGAAATTTTTCTGACTTTTTATAGCAACGTGATTTACATCGGCTGCCATCAACATTTCTGATGCAAACCTTCGACTTGTCTATTACAGGATTCTAGTCTATTGGTAGAACTTTTTCAGATGTGACGAGCTCCAGGTGTATGACAAAGCTTTTCCTTCTGCGTCTTCTAGATCATAAGTACCATTTGGCCAGGCTGTGGTGACCCGGAACGGTCCTTCCCAGTTTGAACCGAATACACCTGGTGGGGCTATCAATTTCTTTTTTAACACTAGGTCTCCGACCTTGAATTTTCGGTCTCGGACCTGAGAGTTGTAATACTTTTCTGCTCTACGCTTGTAGGTGGCGTTCTTCATTTCTGACGAAGCTCTGGTCTCTTCGATCAGATCCTTCTCTACTGCCAGGGCTTCATCATTCTTTTCTTCATCTTACCCCACCACCTTCCAAGTCTTGTTCTGGACTTCGACCGGGACTACGGCTTCAGTCCCGAAGGCTAGGGCAAACGGGGTCTCCCTGGTGCTGGCCCTATAGGAAGTTCTATACGACCACAGGACCTCCAGGAGTTCGTCTGCCCAGCTCCCTTTCTTTTCTTCGAGGCGGAGCTTCAATATGTGTTTCAGGATCTTGTTCACCGCCTCGACCTGGCCGTTCGACTGGGGATGATATGGAGTTGAGTAGTGCTTCTTGATGTTCCATGAACTGCAGAAGTCCCTCAACTTCTGTCCGTCGAACTGCCTTCCGTTATCAGTGATGACCGACTGCGGGAGTCCAAATCTGCAGATCAGGTTTTTCCAAATGAAGCCGATCATCCTTTCTTGGGTTATAGTTATGAGAGCTTCGGCCTCAGCCCACTTAGTGTAGTAGTCTACTGCTACAACAGCAAACTTTACACCGCCCCTACCAGGTGGAAATTGGCCGATCAAGTCGATTCCCCATTTCGCGAAAGGCCATGGGCTGAACACCGACTTCAGCTGGTTGGCTGGGGAGTGGATGTTAGGTGCAAAAAGTTGGCACTTTCGGCACCTTCGAGCGAAGCTGATGGCATCTTTGGGAAGAGTGGGCCAGTAGTAGCCCTGCCTGATCGTCTTGTATGCCAATGCTTGCCCCCCGGCGTGACTCCCACAAATCCCTTCGTGAATCTCTTCTAACACTTTGGACCCCTGCTTCCTAGTTAGACATTTGAGTAGGGGTAGAGAGAATCCACGTTTGTAGAGTTGGCCATCGAGCAGCGTATATCTGGCAGCTTGCTTTGCTAGCCGGCTAGCTTCCCAGGTGTCCGCGGGTGTTGTTCCGTCTGTTAAATATTTTTGGATTGGAGTGCACCAATCTTCACCATCTTCACTATCCTCCTGCCCCCCACTCGAAGTTTGATTTATCTTTTAATGGGACGTCGAGGGGTTTTTTAGTGTGGTGATCACAACCTCCATTAATTCAGCTTCGCCGTTGCTAGTAGCTAGCCGGGCTAGAGCATCTGCTTGTGTGTTTTCTAGCCGCGGTATCTGATTGATGTAAACCTGCATAAACATCGAGATCAGATGCGCGGCTATATTCTGGTAGGTCATCATATGCTGGTCTTTTGCCTCGTATTCCCCCCGGACTTGGGATATTATCAGCTGGGAATCTAAAAAAACATGAAGATTGGTTGCCCCCACAGCTAATGATAGCCTAAGTCCCGCTATCAATGCTTCATACTCCACCTCGTTGTTGGTTGCTCGAAAGTCGAACCGAATTGCGGAGGTTAAGACTTATCTGTCTGGGCTTATCAGGACCACGCCGGCGCCTGCTGCTACGTTGGTTGATGATCCATCCACGTAGAGATGCCACTGAGCTATACGCCCCCTCGTCGGATCTTGTGGGAAAGTTAGCTCGACGATGAAATAGGCAAGTGCTTGTCCCTTGATCGCTGTTCGGGGTGCGTAGGTTATACTGTATTGGCTGATCTCTAGTGACCATTTCAGCAGGCATCCGGCGGTGTCTGGGCGCTGTAATATTTAACGTAGTGGGAACGTTGTCAGCACCTCTACCGGGTGGTCAAAGAAGTAGGGCCTCAATTTTCTAACACTCATCACCAGTGCATAAGCCAGCTTCTCTGTTGGGGTGTATCGCAACTCAGCTTCGTGTAGGACTTGGCTCACGTAGTACACTGGTAGGTGCGTTTTCGCCTCTTCTCAGACCAGGACGGAGCTGATGGCCACCTCCGACGCAGCTAGGTATAGATACAGCTTTTCTCCAGGTATTGGTTTTGACAGGACTTGTGTATCTGCCAGGTATGTCTTGATGTCTTTGAAGGCCCGTTGGCATTCACTTGTCCACACGAAGTGATTTTTGAGATGGAGCTTGTTGGCTTTGGCCGCCTCTTTGTACCTCCGTGTGTTTGCCTTAATCGCCTCGAAGAATAGACGATTTCGGTCGCTGAACCTGGAGATGAATCTGTTCAGGGCTACCATGCACCCAGTCAGCCTTTGAACTTTTTGGACGGAGTTGGGTATACTCATCTCGATTATGCACTGGACTTGTGTCGGGTTGACCTCAATTCCACGTTGGCTAACTAGATGCCCCAGGAACTTTCTGGAGTGTACGCCGAAGCTGGTCTTTTTGGGGTTTAACTTCATATTGTAGTGGCGCAGTATGTCGAAAGTCTGTTTTAGGTGGTCCAGGTGGTCCTCCTTTCTTAAACTTTTGACAACTATGTCATCTACGTACACCTCCATGAATTCGCCAATGTGTTGGTCAAACATTTTGTTCACCAATCTTTGGTAGGTGGCTCCGGCGTTGATGAGTCCGAACGGCATCCTTTCCCAGCAATACATATTTTTGTTGGTGTAGAACGCCGTGTGTTCCTGGTCATCTGGGTGTAGAGCTATCTGGTGATAGCCCGCAAAAGCATCCATGAATGTCATCATCTCATGGTCTGCGGTGCTATCCACCAGCTGGTCGATGTGAGGCAGTGGGAAGTTATCCTTCGGGCATGCTTTGTTCAGGTCCGTGAAGTCAATGCAGAGTCTCCACATCCCATTGTGTTTCTTCACCAGGACGGGGTTTGCAACCCACTGCGGACACAAAGCTTCCTTGATGAGCTTGTTGTCTAACAACTTCTCCACCTCAACAGTTAGAGCTGCGTACTTGTCTGGTCCATACTTCCTCCGCTTTTGGCGTACGGGTCTCCTCGTCGGATCTATGTTAAGTCTGTGGCAAGCATGTTCCAACGGGATCCCTGTCATGTCTTGGTGGGACCAGGCGAACATGTCTAGGTTGGTCATTAAGAACAGCTCCATCCTCGACCGGTACGGTTCAGGTAACTCAGAACCGATGAAAAGTTCTAAGTCCCTTTTCGGGTCCACCGGGAGTGCCGTCAATTCCTCCATGGGGGTGGCTTTTCTCTTTTGACTTTTCCATCTTGGGTCGCTGATGAACTCGTCCCACTCCTCTTGTGACATTTGCGTGGGCTCGTGGCCTATGCGCGGTTCGAGGTCATCGGGTTGGCTTTCAGTTTGGGTGGGCTCATCGGCTGTGAGCACCCCCTGTGGTTTGTCAACTTGGGATGGTGTGGTGACTTGAGGAGTTGGGTCAACATCCATTGGCGTTGGTTCTTGACCTCCCGCAAGTCCCCCATCTTGGGCTTCATCAACCACCTCCTTGGGAGTAGGTTGCTGCTCCTGCGCAGGTACTGACCCCTGTGCAGGTCTCAACACTTGGGTTTCTTCCAAGTCCTCCATTGGTGTCGGTTGTGTGTCTTGCACAGGTCCAGCGCCTTGGTTGATTTCTGACAAATCGCCTACCTCCATCATCTCAGTTTCGACCGAGATGATGTCTAGGATGCTTGGCTCGTCTGCAGGAATCTGTACGTCCTCCTCAAGGACTTGGACTCGTGTCACCGCTTTTTTGACCTGGCCATCTTTCATTTGGAGTAAACACTCTCGGGCCTTTTTCTGGACACCTTTTATAGTTCCGGCACCTTTTGGAGTTGGGAAGTTTAAACAGTAGTAGTAGGTCGAACACGCCACTTTGAATTCATTAAAAAATGGGCGGCCAAGGAACCCGTTGTAGGAGGACTGCTGGTCGACAACAAGGAAATCTATGAGCCTAGTCAGTCTCCTTTCGGGATCCTCAGCCGATACAAGCTGGACGCTCAACCTAACACTACCTAGGGGGACGGTTACAGCTTCTCCGAACCCCACTATCCTAGCATTGCTAGGTTCCAGATACGACTCAAAATCACCTAAGGCATCTAAGGTGGATTTAAAGAGAATGTTGGTGAATGCGCCGGTGTCCACAAGTAGCCTGTGAACTCGGACGTTCATGATGTTGGCGATTATCACCAACGAGTCGTTGTGGGGCATCAGTACCCCCTCCAGGTCCGCCGAGGAAAATGTCAGCTCATCAGTAAGCTGCGAGACGGATCTGGGGCCGGAGCTGCCCTCCTGGACTTGGTTTATGGCCCGGATTTCGGCCTTCCTCTTTCTCCTGGAGATGGAGGATCCCCCGTCCTGGAGACCTCCAGCAGCTCCGATCTCCTCCTCGAGAACCAAGAGTTCCCGGGTGGGCTCCATGTTTTGCTGAGGCTGGGGAGGTGCCCTCCGTCTGTTGTGGGGACCAGGTTGGTCCGCTTCCTCCTCTTCATCATCGGAGGTAGCCCTCCTTTCGAACCTTGGCCTCTTAGCTGGGGCCTTCTTCACGAACTCGGCCAGCTTTCCATCCTCGTAAAATTTCCAGAGTTGCTTGAGGAGGTGTCGGCATTCGCTGGTGAAGTGGCCGATGGCCTGATGGTAGGCGCAGAATTTGTTGAGGTTGAGCTTCGTGCGGTCCTAGCGGATCTGCCTTGGCTCTTCCAGCATGGCCTTGCCCTTGACGGCAGTAAAGACGTGGTCAACGGAGATAATGAGGACCTGATTGAGCTTTATTTGAGCTCGTCTCCCTCGCCGAAGGCCTTTAAGTTCCTGGGGGCTTTGTAGGTGCCCCCAGACTTCTTCCCGTAGGGCTTCCTTTCTTCGTGGGCACTAACTTCTTTCAGTAGTGCCTCCTGCATAGCCACGAACACCCCCGCCTTGTGATGGAATTCACTGTAAGTGTTGGGACATGCGAGGTGCATCTTCTTCCAGAGATCGGTGCCCCTTTTAAGCCCGGCCATTGCTGCGACGACCTTGGTGTCCTCACTCACCAGCTCGCCTTCCAGCAGGATTTTGTCGAACCTTTCCAAGTACTGCTGGTCGGTCTCGCTCTCGCCTTGATGGATGTTGGCGAGTCGGTGCTTCTGGATAAGGTAGGATCCGAACCCAAAGAAGTGGGCCAGGAATTCCCGAGAGAGTAGGCCAAATGAGCAGATTGACCCCGGGGCGAGTGAAGAGAACCAACGGTGGGATCGATCCCCTAGGGTCAGCGGGAAGTTCCGGCACTGGGTGGAGTCGGTGGCGCCAACCGAAATCATGAAGTCCGCGTACTTGGCCAGATGGACTTTTGGGTCAGATTCGCCTTCGCACGCGGACATCACCGGGAACAGGATCTTCTTCTGCACCTGTGCTCGGAGGATGGCAGGTGCCAATGGAGATGTGGGGAGAGTCATGGCGTCAGGTCCGCCAGACTTGGCTGCTACTTGTGCTTGTAGCATTTCAACGGCCTTTTTTAGTGAGGCCAGCTCATCATCCCGGGTCACCTCCGGCGGAGGCTGCTCAAAGGTCGTGCGTCTCACGGACGCACGTCCCCGAGGTGCCTCACTCTGGGGTGACCTCTCAGTGGCGGGCTGGAATTGGCATCCGCCGTGGGGGCCTAGCCGGTCAGTGGTGGGCCTCCTCAGCCTTTTGTGGGCTGATCTGCGTGGCTGCTGGTCAGAGTCCCCGTGGGATGCAGCTGGGGCCGCCGTCTGCTCGTTTTCCCCGTACCTCTGGCCCAGGCGGCCTTGGAGGACTTCCCTCCTTTGTGATTGGTGGGTGTCAGATGCCCCGGTGTAGGCCGACTCCCTTCCGGTGTAAGGAGCGGGATCCTCCTCCACCATTTTGGCTTTGCCGGTCCTCTCCCTGCGCTGGCGAGCTTGTGCCGAGCTCACCTCCTACTCGGTGGGGAGTACGCTGTAGTCTCCCCGGGTCTGGGTGCCCTGGGTGGGCCTGGTCTGCTCCCGGGCTTCCGCAGCAGGAGCTCGCCTGGGTACTAGGGCGAGCTCGTCCTGCTGCCTCTGCTGTAACCCCTGTAAGGTCGCGATGGTGCGTTGGAGCTCGTCGGGGTTGCTGGCCAGGTCCCTCAGGGCGGGGGCCAAGTCTTCTTGGGTCACCGCAACTCGCGGAGGTCGCGGAGCTGCGGTGCTCTTCTGGGGAGGAGGTTGCGAGGTCTCTACCACCTGGCGTGAGGTCTCCACCTCAGCCTGGTTCTGGTCACCTCCTTTGGACCTTCCCGCAGCTGCGGAGGCCTGTCCTTTGGCGGCTCAAGTGTTAGCCATTTTCGGATTTCGGAGGGGGTAGCTCGCTGCAGGTCGCCGAGGTGGAGAGAGGTCGCCGGGATGGAGGTCGTCCAGCTTGGGTGGAGCTGCGTAAGTTTTCATCTGGCCTCGCGTTTGACGAATTAACTGGGGTCCGGTTTATTCGTGTACATGCGTGCGTTTGAAAACTTTTTCCGGATAAAATTTGTAAATCCAAAAATCTGGATTTTTACCCGGAAACCTGGGTTTTTGCTTGAAGGAATGAATATGTATGTGTATCTTCAAGTGTTCTTGAGTTTTATCAAGAACATCTTCAAATCTTCAACAAACCCTAATTTTTTGTTCTTGAAAATTTTTAATTTTCAGATTCGGGAGGCCCTCCTTCTAGCGCCAAATTGTTGATAGAATTTCTTAATCGTTGTTCATTATGTGGCTTTGTATCGGATTAATTCTACCAAATAATAATCTTATGATTTTATGTTCTTGAAGGAGATAATGTGGAGAGAGAGAGAGAGTTTCGAGAGAGAAAGTGTAATGTAGGAAATGTATTAGAATTGTGTGAATAGTACAAGGGAGGTCTTATTTATAGGTGTGCGAGTGTGAGACGGCATCTTACGAGCCTATATGGCTTCCGGTGTTGATGAGGGTTCCTTATCCTCGTCTTGGTCTCTCACACTGCTCCCTATGACTTGTCTCGTCCTACTACTATGCCTTAGACTAGATGGACCTCATTAAAAACCTCGCCGTAAACCACCCTTGTGGATAAACCGGACGGAGGGAAAAAGAGCGCACCATCGGGGTCCTATAGACTATCATATGAGCTCACAGGCGAACTCGGAGATGGGCGCTTGGGCGAGCTCAGAGACGAGAACCTGGGCGAGCTCCGAGGTGAGTACCTAGGCGAGCTCCTACGATCTGGTGCCCGGAGGCATGCTTGGCACTCTGGCGAGCTCTCTGGCGACCTCCTAGGTGGTCTTGATTCTCTGATTTGCCTCGAGTAGCTCGCCCATCAACACATAGTATTTTTTAGGTAAAAATAATCTAAGAAATAGTTTCTATTAAACTCCGTCACAAAAAAACTACTAAATATGCCATTTCTAAAAAAAATGATCAAACTCTAACCAGTTTCCGACCTTTCAAGATTACTTATTTAATTCTTAAAAATTAATAAAGATAATATTATTCGTAATCATGTTATTTTTAATTTTTTCTAGATTAAATGAACGTAAAAAATCAATTCGACCCAACTCCGTCAAAAAAGTATTATAATTAAAGATATATTACTCACTTATTTTAATTTGGTGTAAGAAACGAAATAGGAAAAATATTAGGGATGAAAAGAGAAATTTAAAAAAAAAAAAAGAATTAAAGGTATATTGGTCACTTATTTTTTTAAAAGGCCAAAAAAATGAGTTTTTATAAATTTGTGAACAAAAAAGAGTTTGTAACTTAAAAAAAAAAAGCTAAAAAAGAGTTTGTACCAATAATATAAGCATAATTATCCAATATAAAATCCCACAGAATTGGAGAATCTTAACATAAGATATATAATCTACACAAGGACAAGAGACATGAAACAGGTCGAGATACATTGTCTTCATCTCTTTCCCGTTGAAAACAACATGTCAACTTCTCACATACATCACTCCAAATTAATTAATTAGTAATTTAGATGCCCAGATTCGATTATGTTCACACCACTCCTCCTCTATATATATATATATAAAACTCAGATAACCAAAAACCGACCAAACAAATAAGGATATATATATAATAATAAGTATCAAACACTACATTTCATTTCCAACATCAATGGACAATAGGGTTTCTGACAATCATCATCTTGCGGGGATGCTCCCCTTCGGGCCTGATTTCGGGCTGATCGATTTCATGGATGAGTCCGTCTTCGATCGCTACATTGATCTCGTTCGAGGGGAGGATCAACAAGAACCTATGTTCAGCTCCAGCATGTATCAATATGATCAGCATCATGAAAATATTATTAATAATATTGGTGCTGCTAATGATCATGTAGGCAGCCACTTTTATCAGCCGCCGCCACCGCCGCCGTTGTTCGACATCGACGTTGCCAATGGAGACAACCCTAACTTGAGCCCTGGCCTCGTTGATAGTGGAATGCTGTGCCAGATTAATCAGGCGGACGAAGAAGAACTCTTAATTGGTGGTGAAGAGGAGGAGGAGGAGTGGTCGGGCTCCGGCACCACCGCGTCGAAGAAGAGCAATGGCAAGACTGATCGATCGAGAACCCTAATTTCGGAGCGCAAGAGGAGAAGCCGTATGAAGGAAAAGCTCTACGCATTGCGCTCTTTGGTCCCTAATATAACCAAGGTCAGTTTTTCCATACGACCCACCCACCAACCCACCCACAAAAACAGTGCTTCCATTTTTTTACTTTTTTTTTTAAATAAGACGATCTCATACAAGACTATTTGAATATCAATATTATAGAATGTTAGAATTGCAACGATGTATTGAATATGCAGATGGACAAAGCTTCGATAGTCGGAGACGCGGTGTTGTACGTGCAGAATATGAAAATGCAGGCAAATAAGCTGAAAGCCGAGATTGCGAGCCTGGAATCATCGTTGAACAATAACGGAGGGGATAATAATTATCAAGCCAAAAACACATTAAACCCTACAAATACGAGTTTTAATTATAATTTGAAGATTTTTAAGGTAATTAATTATACTTAAATTTGATTAATAAATATTTAAAATTAAATTTAAAAATTTGATAAATAAATGTTGATGTGCAGATGGATGTTAGTGAAGTAGAAGAAAGGGGGTTTTACGTGAGAATAGTGTCGAAAAAAGGAAGAGGCGTGGCTACGTTGCTTTACAGGGCGCTTGAATCCCTCACAACGTCTTTCACTATTCACAATTCCAATTTAGCTGCCACTGCTGATAATTATGTCTTCACCTTCACTTTGCATGTGAGTTTAATTAATTTATTTATTATTCTTTAATTAATTTAAATTAATAAATTTATATATATAATTATTATATGAAATTAATTAATTAATGTTAACAGATAAAGCAAGGAGAGATGGAAATAAACTTGGAGAATATGAAGCTGTGGCTTGTCAGCGTTTTTCTGAACCAGGGATTTGAGTTTCACGCATCACAATCTGCTGTCTGAAATCGTGGAATCTAATTAATTAATTAATGTCGATCGCATTAATTAATCTTAAAAATATATATTCTGGCTAATTAATTACGTTTAGTACTTTACCTAGCTAGGCTCGTTAATTAATTAATGCTGAGCCACTTTTTAATTTAACTTATCGATTATATCACATTTTAATTTTCCATATCTCGTGCAAACATGTATACTGAATCATGAATCAATGATCCATATATGCATGGTCACCATTTTCTGAATTAATTACGTACACTCCTTAATTATATATTATACTAATTCTTGAAGTTATTGTTACTTACTAAATTAATATTAATTCAAAATTGATGAGAGTGCAGAAAAAGGAGATAAATATTGATAATTGTAATATAGGAGTATATATGACAATAATTGGAAATCACTACAACGATCATTACATGAAAATTTTAGATATCAAACTTAAAAAAGAAAATATTGTGTGTGAAAATGAAACGTATTTTATTTGCCTTATGGGGAGTCGAATCCAATAAAATTATTTTATAAAGGAGTCAATGAAAAGATGTGATAGAGACCGGCTCATACAAAAATATTGTTCATCTTAATAAATGTAAATATTGGAAAAATTTCTAAGCACTTAAATCCTAAGCTTCATGCTTAAACAGTCTCTAATATTCACAAAATGTTGTCTCTAATCTTAGAACTTAAGACATTTTTATGGACGGACTTAAAAATCAATTGCTATTTTTTAACCAATCTACATACTTGATCGCTAATTCAATCGCTAATACATAAGATTAGCAATCGCTAAATTCAATCTGTTAAGTGTAAAA
>JAPKLY010003011.1:6372-20958 GCA_026898435.1 Prunella vulgaris | reverse complement strand
TGAGTGAGCATCATCGGGTCGATTGTCGGCGGGACGCTGCTGATCCTGCATATATTTCATTAATTGTTTCTGCAGTTGTGCTTGCACTTGTCTCTGCCCTCCTGACGCTCCGCCAACTCCTGTGCCCTCATCTCAGCTACTTTTGTAGCTACTCTCTCAACCACAGTTCTATTGAAGCGCTCCATATCAACATCACTATAAGCTCCGATGTGCGTACCAGCTGATGTCCCACCGGGCCCAGAAATAATGCGCCTCGACTTGCCTAGCTGTCCCAGTCCACGTATGCGACCGTGTTTTTTTCCAACTTTCTTCACGTATAGCTGAGACAAGTGTGGAGGCTCTTGATCCTCTCCGGCCTGTTCATTCTGGGTGGCCTCTTCATGTACTTCATTCTGTACAAGATTTTTTTATGTAATGTATAATGTACAAGATTAATATAAATTAAAATAATGTAATGTATAATGAAAAATCTTACGAGTGTCTGAGCTATATGGCCATAGGTGTAATCCTGTCCCCCAAGATAGTGGAAGTGCTCCACTATTTCCCACTCAGTAGCAGGTCGTCCCATTTTATTCTCCTACGTATTTCTTAAAAGATTATAACTAAAACATGACATGATCATTTTGCTAATATAATAATTTTAAATAAATTTACTTACAATATCCAAAGCAACTTCGACTGCTCCACGGGAACCACCCTTATGGCGAGAGATGCCAGTACTTGGGCCTCCTGGCTCCGATAGATGATTCTTCCGATATTATTCAGACCTTGCTTTCACATCCTCTATCTTCCAATACTGGACTAGTGCCTTCCAAATTCTGGTGTCCCATGATGGCTTTTTTCGTGTCAACTTCCACCTGGATTGCACCCTGTTCAGCATGTCCACATATCGTTCGGCGGCCCTTCGAACAAAATGATCGTAGACAAGTTGTGAGGGTACAACGGAAGGATCCCACCGAGTCTCCTTCTGCAGTACAAATTGAATATTATTAAATGTACTTAAGTCAATTACTTAAATGTACAAAATGAATATTATTAAATGTACATACCATGATCATATCCCACCACTCCCTCAACCGTTGTGGGGATACCAACTTGAAAGTGAAAGCACCATACTCCATGTGGCGATGCATGATGCGGGTAATTATACTGGACACATCATGTGAGGGCATCAACCTGCAAAAATAATAAATACTTAGTAAAATTACAAACTGTCTATATATATATATATATATATATATATATATAATTTTACAATTATGAATTCAACGTATGTGCCCCTGTAGAAGGATAACTCGATGCGTTGTTCACTCTGTACATCAGACAGATCCTCAGAGTCCGTATAATCAGATGCATCAAACTCTTCTGCATCTGGGATAATGGGCACTGGAATAGGCGGTGGACGACTAGAAGAAGATGATCTACTAGAAGAAGGTGGTCTACTGGATCGACCACGTCCCCGACCCCTTCCCCCATCTGTGCTATGATCAGACCCACTCATCTGTGACAATAATTAAACAATTCTCATTAATAACGAGTATAACCATAACAAGTATAAAACATAACAAGTATAAACATAACAAGTATACTTTTCAACAACTGTAAACATAACAAGTATAAAACAAGTTTCATTAAAAATACTAAAACAAGTCTCATTAAAAATACTAAAACAAGCCTTCGAACAAAAATACTAAAACAAGTCTCATTCATCCTCATCATCCTCATCCTCTTCGTCCTCCTCCTCTTCTTTTTCTTCTTCATCTCCTTCTTCGACTCTTTCTTCATCTTCTTCATCATCTTCTTCGTCAATGTCCATAAGTGCACCACTGATATCAGTAAATATAACAGTGTCATCATCCATTTGCACATTCATTTGACTCTCTATCTCTTCTTCCTGGAAAGGGGCAAGCTCTTGTCCATCTTCTTTATCAGTTACCACAAAAGTTCTCGATTTAATTTTGCAAACTGCGAGCCAATCATTGCTACGTACTCCTGGGTATTTGCAATAATAAACCTGAGAAGCTTGACTTGCTAATACAAAAGGATCATAACGCCCATATCTTCCCCTCCTATTTACATCTACAAGATTGTAATGAGGATGAACTCTTGTTCCACTTGGCACAGATGGATCAAACCACTCACACTTAAAGAGAACCACTTTTGACTCTAGAAGCCCAGCGTATTCCAATTCCACTACTTCATCAAGTATCCCGTAGAAATCGTTCTCATCAGAATCGTAGTTTTTTCCCTTGATACAAACTCCAGAGTTCATAGTTGCCTTAGAAGCACCATAAGCTCGTGTGTGAAATTTAAAACCGTTCACATAATACCCAGGGTATGTGATGACAGAATTCAAAGGACCGCTAGATAGGTTGCGAATAAAGCGATTACGAACACTATTTATTTTCACCTATACAAATAAATTATATTAAAATACGAATAAACTATATATAAAATAATATTATCCTAAATATATACTTACTAGTTGTTCAAACCATGAGGCAAAATCTTCTTGAAGTCTACTGTCTTGTTCAGCCGTCGAGAGATTTGGTTGAACATTCTTAAGCTGCTCTAGGAATAAACTATAAGGTGGAACATAGAAATTATCACTACAGATATGATTGAGATTGACTAGCTAAATATATGGTGATGGGTAGAATACTCACTCAATGTACGGTTGCACCTCCTTGCAATTCATTAGCACATACGTGTGAGCCGTTTTCTTCTCCTCATCTAAAATTGATCATCTGTTCATTCTTCCAAGTGGTCGTCCAGGAGGTATAAATATTGACAGATTGTTCTCCGTAGTTTGGGGTACATCTCCACGATCATCATAATTACGAGGCACATTGTGCCGCCTCGTAAGAATATGATCCTCAAAGTAGTGTGAACAAAACATCGAAGCCTCTTTTGTTAAGTAAGCATTTGCAATCGAAGCCTCGACATGAGCTTTATTACCCACACTAAGCTTCAAGTTGTGAAGATACCTAATTAAATGTATGTGAGTATAATATTTTGTATTAACAGAATTGAGCGAGTTTAAATAATGTATTACCTCTCAAATGGGTACATCCATCTGTATTGTACAGGACCAGCAACTCTTGCTTCGTATGCAAGATGGACGGGTAGATGCTCCATCGAATTAAAGAAGCTGGGGGGAAATATACGTTCCAACTTACACAAGATGAGTGGAATATCTACTTCCAATTGAGTCATGTTCTCAACTGTAATGGTCGTGGAAGTTAACTCCTTGAAGAACAAACTTATTTCAGTGATAGCCTTCCACACGTTTGGCGGTAAGATTTCACGAAAAGCAATAGGGAACAACCTCTGCATAAAAATATGACAATCATGACTCTTCATCCCAAACAACTTCAATTTTGTCCAGTCTACACATCGAGACAGATTGGAGACATAGTTGTCGGGAAACTTCAGCTCATCTACCCACTTACACACCATATCTCTTTGTTTCTTATCAAGTGTGTTAGACGCTTTGGGATACTTTCCTGTATGAGGGCATTTCTTGAGATCGGGACGATGACAATATTCATTGAGCTCCTCATGAGATTTAGTTGTGTCCTTAGTTTTCCCTTCAACATTCATCACTGTGTAGAAAAGATTGTCAAATACATTTTTCTCAATGTGCATCACATCCAAATTATGTCTGATCAACAATGTACCCCAATAAGGCAAATCCCAAAGAATACTTTTCTTCTTCCAACCACCATCCAATCCTTTATTGTGAGCATCAGCACCCTCTTCTGTTACTTTTCGACATCCAATCCAATCTATTTCTTGCAAGATAGACTCACCTGTTCGAATGGGAGGTGGGTCATCTGTGATTCTTCCCTTCAAGAATGCATTCCTATTCTTTCTGTATGGATGATGTCTAGGTAAAAACTTGCGGTGATTGTCAAACCAAGACTGTTTTTTACTGTGGCTAAGTGTGAAAGCATCAGTATATTCACCACAATAAGGACAAGCAGTCCTTCCAGCGGTGCTCCATCCAGACAACATTGCGTATGCAGGGAAATCACTAATTGTCCAAAGAAGGACATCTCGTATCATAAAATTCTGCTTCTTGACAGCATCATACGTTTCCACACCATTTTCCCACAAATATAACAAATCATGAATCAATGGCTGTAAAAAAATATCCAATTTATCCTTTGGATTTTTTGGACCGGGAACTAGAACTGTGAGAAACATGAATTGTTCTTTCATGCACAACCATGGGGGCAGATTGTAAGGTGTCAACATCACTGGCCATGATGAGTATTGTTTCCCTGATTGTCCAAACACTTGAAAACCATCAGTGCTCAAGCCTAACCTTACGTTCCGTATCTCTGAAGCAAAGTCAGGATATGAACGATCTAGGTGTTTCTAAGCCATCAAGTCTGCAGGATGACACATAAGACCAGACTCATCGTCGGAGCAACTTGCATGCCATGACATATCCTTGGCAGTGGCCTTGGACTGATACAATCTTTGCAGTCGAGGAATAATGGAAAAGTAGAACATCTCTTTGAAAGGAGTACTCTTTTTCAAACGACCATCCACACCACGTCTGCTAGGTTTATATCGTGGTAGACCACAAACCTTACAACAATCACGTTCACTATCAACACCCCAATATATCATACAATTCTGAGAACAACAGTCAATTCTCACCATGGGAAGACCCATCCCACCCATCAGTTGTTTGCTATCAGAAAATTTTCTAGGAACCATGTTATCCGGGGGACAGATCTCACGAATCAAGTCAACAATTTGATTGTAACCCCTTTCAGATAGTCTATTTTCAGTTTTAATATTCAATAGAGGGGCATTAAATGACAACTGAGAATGAGACTCACAGCCGGGAAACAAGTCTTGATTCGCTGCACGAAGCATGTCATAAAACCGTGCAACATGCTCATTAGGGGGTTCCTCATCTTCCTCATTTCCAAAATTAAAATTGGGTCCAGAAGTTAAGTCAGTCATCATATTTTGATACGAGCTAGGTTCTTCAGTGTCGATATCAACCCCATGTGATGTAGATGTCGACTCATGGTATGGTAAAGGACCCCAACTTTGCTCACCATGCAAAAACCAATTATAATAATTGGCCATAAACCCATTCCTATACAAATGTACTTTCACGTCATCAGTTTTTATAAACCTCTGGTTCCGACACCTAAATTTTGAGCATGGACACCTAATGTTTCCCTCACTCATCCATTCCGAGTTACTAGTCGCGAATTCTATAAATGATTCAAGACCACTAAGAAATTCAGGACATATCATGTCATTAATTGTTCTCGGACCATACTTCCAACGTCGACTTGAATAACTCATATCAATCTGTTTCATATTAATAACAATCAAAGTTTAATTACATGCATTCGTTCCTATACAAATTCTAAACAAATATTAATATATTTTTTAAAAATTCGACAGAGTTTCATTTAGATTTATCTTATACCAAATAATCAATCAAGATCCTAGTGCATCCATTTCCGATTTAATTTATAATAATCAAATCGGAACGGACAATCTAACAACAAACAATAACCAACAATTCATCAACTCCAACTCCGTCCATATATAATCATATCTAAAAAAACATAACAATATTCCTAGATCGAACATCGATCATCTAATTACATGTAAGAATATCGAACATATATGCAAAATAAACTTAACAATAGTCCTAGATCGAACATCGATCATCACATGTATAAATATCGAGCATTTAAAATAAATATAATAATGAAATATGCATAAATTAATTTAAAGTACATACATTAGTTGTAAGTAATCCTTCCAACTTAGTGTATAGCCTTTTCTCAACCGTCGATAAAGTACCTACAATTAAATTAAAGTATTAATTAAAATATAAATCAAATACATAGTGCAAACACATTAATATAATATATAAATACAATAATAATAATTTTTTTATAAAAATTAATAGAATCATAACATTATTAACTAAATATCATACATTATTAATTGATAAATATCATACAAATTATTAACAAACACTAATTAAATAATAATTAATAATAATTAACCTAATTAAATAAATAAACAACCAATAATTAAATAATAATTACTACTAAGTCGAAATATTAACATTATTAACCACTAGTTAATTAAACAACAAATAAAATTATTAATTAACTAATAATTAAACAACTAATTAATTAAATAATTAACTACTAATTAAACAACTAATTATATAATTACTACTAATAATTCAACAAATAATTAACTTTAACAACCTAATTAATTATATACACATATACATATATATACACACAATATATATACATATACATATACACACAAATAATATATATATTGAAACAAAATTTACACAATTTAACCGATTAAAACGAAAAAAATTGACGTAGAAATGTAATTAACCTCTTGAGGAGCAAAGCCCGACCGATTGAAGATATTTTCCGGCACCAGACGGCGGTAGCGGCAGACCCACGGCGCGGCGGCAGAAAATGGGGGAGAAAAGAGGGGTTTTCAGTTTTCTGGAAGGAATTCGCGAAGTATTTATATTGGCAGTTGGCGAGGGCAACGCGCTCGCTAAGTGGCGAGGGGAGGGCACGCTCGCTGAGCTGCGAGGGTAGACCGTCGGCTCGGTCTTGATTTACGTGTAGCGAGGGCAGACCGCTCGCAAAACCGGCGAGGGCGTAAATGCTCATAAACCGGCGAGGGATAAGCCCTCGTCTCGGTCCGGTTTATACTTGGCGAGGGCAGGCGCTCGCTAAACCGGCGAGGGTTCGAACCCTCGCAAATTCGTGAGGGTTTTTTGCTCGCCCTTCCCGTTTTGCCCTTGTTAATTGAAGAGGGTTACGTTTCCCTCGTCTCGGCCCTCTTTAAATTACAATTTTCTGCCCTCTCACTAAAGCCCTCTTTAATTTTATTAATTAAAGAGGGCCCCTAACCCCCTCACTAAATTTCCTCTTTATTTCATCATTTTTTTTTGTAGTGAAAGAACATCTTATAATCCCTAAAGAATAATTTATAATACACAATGAATAATTTATAAATAAATAATTGATAAATGAATAAACCCAAAGAATAATTTATAATACCTAAAGAATAATTTATAATATTCAAAAAATATATAATACCCAAATATTAATTTATAATATCCAAAGAATAATTTGTAATTTAATAGTTAATAAATAAATCATTAATAAACAAGTAAAACTCAAACAACAATTTATAAATACCTAAAGAACAATATATAATACCCAAATAATAATTTATAAGATCCAAAGAACAATTCATAAATGAATAATAATAAATAAATAATTAATAAACGAGTAATACTCAAAGAACAATTTATAAATACCCAAAGAACATCTTATAATACCAAAAGAATAATTTATAATACACAATGTATTATTAATAATACAGAGTGTTCTCGAAAATTTAAAATAAAAAATAATAACATGTGGTCTTGTGAACGGGGCCCACGGCGCACGTAGTGGGCATTGATTCGCCATCTAACGACGCCACATTGACGTGGTGTCTAATTAGGGTACGGATCCTCTGCTGGGAGCCCAAACCAGCAGAGAGTGCTGACCCATGCTACAATGCTGTTTTAGTGAAATATTATGTTTATATTTATTTTAATATTAGAGCCACCCAAATTTACCCCTTCTCTTTTTTAATATTTATGTTTAATAAATATTTTTTATTTATTGTGATAAATATAATTGTGAAATAATTGTGGGGTTCACTAAAAAATGAAGTAATTATTTATGAGTGAGATAATAAAATAATATTTTTTAAAAAATAAAAATAAATTTGGAAGGCGGACAAAAATTAAAAATGAAAATAAATATTTTGAACAGAGAGAGTACATAAAAAATTACACTTGGAATATTAATTAAAATCATATTAAAATTAACAAATCATATTATAATATTTATAAAATAATAAACATGAATATTAAATAGTCTTCGTATTTCATATTATTGTTGTTGAATTATTTCATAGTGAAAGACTATTTCATAGTGTTATTGAATTATTTCGGTTTTATTTTATGTTCCATGTATATAATTTGTTATTTAATATTTTCATATTAAATAATCTTCGTTATTTCATATTCCTTCACTAATAATAAGTTAACATTTGAAATAGTCTTCGTTATTGTTATAATATATTTCTAATATAATATATTATATAGACATAATATTAGGATTATAGTCCAGTGGGCTTTAGGCCCACAAGACTTAGGGTTAAGTACTTTTACTACCTCCGTCCACGAAATTTATGCTCACATTTTTGCACGTGGTTTAATGCAATATGTCGGAGGGTATTATGGGATATTGTGAGGTCCGTTTTGAATAAAGAGAATATTTATGAAAAGTATATCATATGTACTTTCCATAAATACTTTATTTACTCAAAACGGACATCACAATATCCCATAATACCTTCCGACATATTGCATTAAACCACGTGCAAAAATGTGAGCATAAATTTCGTGGACGGAGGGAGTATATTGTATCGTTCCCTTGTATTCTAGATCACAGTACTGTAAACACTTTTAACGTTAGATATAGTTTATACTCTCCTGGCTTGGGCGCCCCCAGACGTAGTCACTCTGTGGCGAACTGGGTTACCAAACTCCGTGTTATTTGCTTTTATGCTTGTGCTTTTCTCTCGATTACAACACGTTATCAGCACGAGTCTCTACGGGCGTTAAGGATTTACGAGAGGATTGCTCCAGCAGTTTTTCGGATCGGATTCAAAACTCAGATTTTTATTTGGAAATTAAGCTATAATCTGTGAGTTTTAATTTACTGTTCTTTTCTGAAATTAAAAGGCATGTGTGTCCTGGTTATCTATTAAAATCCATGTTTAGGTTTTTTTTTCGTACGCATATGAATATGCTTGTACACATATGTCTCCTGAACAAATATGCTTATCTGATTATTCATAACCTGCTCAGATGTTTGCTCAATACATAAGTTTCTGCGAAGAAAAAAAAAACTGTTGCATGTCAAATATGAAATTCATATGAGCCGTATATCTATTTTCCGTATCACATGCCTTCATATCTTGCTATCATATGTTTTGAAGATGCATGATCCAAACTGAACGTTTTATATATTTTTATATGATTTTGTATGCTGTACACTGCGCTGCATAACAAAACCCTGAAACAAAAAAATTCGATCCCCCGATCGAAACCTCTCTGTTTTCGAAAATTCACCAATTTTTCTTTTTTGATCAAAATCTGTTTTAAATTTTCGAAACTCACCAGTTTCTGGAAACAAAATATTTTTGTTTTGAAACCAGAACCAGAAATCAATTTACGAAAACCAATTTCTGGAAACAATATCTTTTTGCGAAAACCAATTTCCAAAATAAATTCATCAGAAACTGGAAATGTTTTTCCCTTTTTGAAAACCCCCTGTTCTGGGAATTATTTTCGCAAACCAAAACTACTGTTCTGGGCAATATTCAATAAAACCCAGAAACTTTTTCCAGAAATTATGTTTTGCAAAAATTCCCAATTCATGAAACCCAGGTTTTCAAAACCTTCTTGATTTCAATTCGAGAAAACAAATCTTCAGGTTTTTCAGAAACACTTTTGGTTTTTCATCCTCAAAACCCAAAATTGAAAACCCCAAATCGGTGACTTACCCGACGGCCAAACGCGATGGCGCTTCGCGCCGACGGACGCGTGAAAATGCATACGTCGATGTCCCCTGAAGTGGACCCGCGCCGCGACCGTCGACACTACTTCGACGGATCTCCACGCCGGACTGCCCTACGCGGCGGCTGCTGCCCTTTGTTGCGCTCCGGCCGTAACAACGGCGGCGCTGCGTGAAGACGGTCACTGACCTCGGCGCGACGGCGGCTGTGCACGACGATGCACGCTGCTGCGACAACGCCGGCCGCGACGCCAGCAATGGCTGTTAACCGTGACGGTGACCGATTCAACGCCCTGAATGGCGAGCCGCGTCCATTTCCACGTCGGTGGATTTTTCGCGAACGACCCCGGAATATTCGGCGTTTGTTACGCCCTTATACACACTGAACTCTTATCTGAAAATTGATAGTGTCGTATGTGTGTATACTCAAATTTCTGAAAACCCTTATGTCATTTGAGCTTCTGGCCTGATGTTATTATTAGTATTGGGCCCTTCCATTTTTTTTAAGGCCACGGATGTTTACCCCCTCTTATTTGAGTTTTTCAACCCCCTTTCAATTTTCTGTTTAAAAGACACAAATACCCTTTTGATATATTTTTCCTAATTACAATAGGATCACTTCACCCCCCTTCTTCATCATACCAAAAACACTGTATTTTCAAACCAAAACTGTCAAAAAAGTTCCTCAAATTTTCGAACAATCCGGGTAAAATTTTTGAACATGGTTTTGTCACAAGATGATGATAGTTATCTCTATTCCCATGTAAGTAATATTTTTCGAACTCATTGTTGTATTTGTAAAACCCTAGTCTAACTTTATTTGTAAAACCCTAGTAGAAATTAGTGATATTGGTATGTTTTGAGTATTTTAAATATTGTATGAATGAATATACGTAGTGTAAATATGTTCGCGCCTGTTTTTGTTTCGTTTTTTATCCGAATATGTCGAACCCTGTTCGAATCTGGTTCTTCGAACATAGGCTGAAGTTTCGATTTTTTTGTCGAACACTTCACTTTTGTTCGTAAATTCAGGTCGAACAAAAGTAAAATGTTCGATATTTTTTGTCGAACAAAAGCAATATGTTTGAATATAAATTTCGAACAAAAGTAAAATGTTCGATATTTTTTTTCGAACAAAAGCAATATGTTTGAATATTATTTTCGAACATATTCTAATTTTTCAATAAAGAGTTATCTAGATTTTGATGTTGTTCTAAATTGTTTTACAGAGCTTGGAGAATAATGATGAAGAAAATATTATGGGTGATCGTGAAATTGTTATGGACTACACGAGTGTATTTACGAACATGGATATTTTCCCCTCCCGTGATGCACTTATTGATTGGGTACGTAGAGTTGCGATTGAAAATCAGATGGTTATATCAATTAAACGCTCTGATAGTGGATCCGGTCGTAAAAAACCTCGTGTTTTATTAGCTTGTGAGAGGGAGGGCATATATCGTCCACCGAAGAAAAAGAATAATGAGTGTACACTTGTAGAAGAGGGTCAAAGTGGAAAAAATATGGGGTCCAAAAAATGCAATTGTCCTTTTTTGTTGAAAGGTACAGAGAAAGTTCAATTTCAATGGACTTTGGAGGTTAAATGTGGCACTCATAATCATCCGATCAACAACTATTTCGAGGGTCATTCATTTATGGGTCGCTTATCCGTTGCGGAGGAGGCTTTTGTGATTGACATGTCAAAATGCAATGCACCTCCGAAGTGTGTTTTGAAAGCTTTGAAGGAGAAGAACAATAACAACACTTCTACCATTCGAACCATCTACAATGCTAGGAGAAAGCACAAGATTACTCAATATTGTGGAAGATCACAGTTACAGTACTTGATGAGCCAGTTTCTTGAGAAGAGTTACTTTCATTACTACACAAAATGTGAGAAGACGAACGCATTGAAAGAATTGTTCTTTTCACACCCTGTATCTATCAAGTTGGTGCGTGCATTTCCAAAGGTGTTATTGATTGATTGTACGTACAAGATAAATAGGTATAGAATGCCGTATTTGGAGATAGTTGGAGTCACGTCAACCGGGATGACATTTTCAGTTGCATCTGTGTATTTAATGGCAGAGAAAGAAGAGAATTACAATTGGGCTTTGGGTGTACTGAAGGATATGTTGGGTGAAGGGTGCATGCCATCAGTTATTATTACTGATCGAGAGTTGGCTTTAATGAATGCCGTTGCCTTAAAATTCCCAAAATGTAAACATCTTCTTTGCACTTGGCACATTGATAGAAATGTGTTAGCTAAGTGTAAACCGACTTTCAAGTCTGCGACAAAATGGGAGGCATTCATGAAGCAAGTAAATATGGTTGTCCATGCTCATACTGAGAATGAATACAAAGAAGCCCTTCAAGTCCTTTGTAACGACTTTGATGAGAAACCAGTTGACTATGTCCTTGATCAATGGTTCAATCCTTACAAAGACCGATTTGTGAAAGCATGGACAAATCAACTGATGCATTATGGAAATACAACGAGTAACAGGTACTTTATTTTCCACATTTATTAAGTGTATTTTTATGTGAACTGAATTTATTAAGTGTATTTTTATGTGAATTGAATTGAATTGAATATAGGGTTGAGAGTCATCATTCTAGTTTGAAGAGATTGCTTGGGAACTCGTTAGGAAATTTTGAGACTTGTTGGGTGAAGTGTGACACTTTGTATGAAGCTTGTCACACTGCTATAAAGGCATCATTCGAGAAGAGTCGAAATGTCGCTCAACATAAGTTCTCAAGCACTCTTTACAATGGTTTACGTGGATTTATCTCTATATATGCCTTGGAGAAGCTGCTTGATGAAGTAAAAGTTGTGAAAACACCTGGATTTGATGGTCGTAATTGTAATCATATCTTGAGAACGGCGTATGGTTTACCATGTGGACACGAGATTGAAGAATATTTATATGCGGATAAACCAATCCCATTGAACGTTGTTGATGGTTTTTGGAGGAAGTTGGATATGGAGCCTGTGTTTAAAAATGATGTCAAGGAAGCCACTGACTATCGTTTTGATGATGCTGTTCGTGATATGGCAAAGGTGTACGAAACATTTGATGAGAGTCGAAGATTGATTTATCTGAGGAATATGCAGGAGATGGAAAATCCACAGACGACTAATATGGTTGAGCCGAGCGTCAAAATCGATCCACGTGGTCGACCAAAATCAGGAAAAAAAGTAGGGAATAAAAAGACCTCAGAAAAATCCACAAAAAGAGATCCAAGTTTATTTGAACATGTTCAGTCACAATTTGATAGTTGGTGTCCCCCATCAAGCAGTGTGGTTTATAATGTGGACCAATCCTTCTCATCACCAAAGTATCATAAGACAGGAGTGTCTAAAAAGCTTCCGGTAAGAATTTATATATTGTTATTTGTTTTAAAAACTCGTTTGGATTATTCATTTATTAAATATGTGTGTGTAGACTCGGAGAAGTAATCGATCTAGTTCGAGTAGTGATTTGTTATCACAGATTCCTTTGGAATACAAAGAGTACGCAATTGGTGTCCAAAATGTTAAGGGTGATGGTCATTGTGGATTTCGTGCAGTTGCGGGGTTATTAGGATTTGGTGAGGATGCATGGCATCGTGTGAGACAGGATTTGATGACTGAGTTATCTCGCAATATCCCGTTATACGAGAAAGTTTTTCGACTTCAAGAGATGGTTTCAATCACAATGAACAATCTTAATTGTTTTAGTGATACAACAGATTTTGAACATTGGTTTACATTGCCGTACATGGGCCAGTTGGTTGCATCTGTGTATAATGTCGTGTTTGTCACATTAAGCCCGACAATATCACTATCATTCCTTCCGCAGGCGAGTGAAATGCCAACAAATCCAAGATTTATTTGTATGGCGTTGGTCAACAATAACCACTTTGTACAGGTATTGTCTAGTATAAATATTGAAAATAATACTTTTTTTACCGTTAATGTATTCCCTAATTTTGAATGTGAACAGGTGACCCTCGGAGCTGGAGTTACTTTGCCCCCAATTGACACTTCATGGATAGAATTCCACAAACCAATTGCTAACTGATGGGGAGCCGCTTTCAATTTCAGGAGATTTTGTGAATGATAAGCCCGGAAATGAGGTTTTGAAGAGTTAGGTTGAATTGTCCATCTTTTACATTGGAAACATTGGTTACATATTTTTCGGATGTAAATCTTTTGTGATGTATATCGTGTGTGGTGTACATCTTTTGGGATCTATATCTTTTGCGATGAATGGAATGTACATCTTTTTGTTTAAATCTTTTTTATGGTGTTTGAGTATTGAGAATTTAGGTTCGAAAAAATTGATCAAAACATTGTTCGAAAATATTTCTTACGCAATGTATGGCAAAAAATTTCGAACATTGACTCAATGTTCGAAATTTTTATTCAATATTTTTAAATATGTTCGAAAACAAAGTTCGAAAAAATGATTATTGTTCGAAAATGTTATTCGAACATTATACCATTGTTCGAATAATTTTTCCATACAGTAAACATGTGATTTTTTGATTAATGGTGGTGAAGTATTAAATTTGGGGGGTGAAGTGATCATCTTTTTACATATGTTCGAAAATTTAGTTCGAAAAAATGAAATATGTTCGAAAAAATTTGTCGAACAATATGACATTATTCGAATAATTTTTCCATACAGTAAACATGTGATTTTTTTATTAATGGTGGTGAAGTATTAAATTATTCGAAAAAATTTGTCGAAAAATATGACAATATTTTTACATATGTTCGAAAACAAAGTTTGAAAAAATGATTATTGTTCGAAAATGTTATTCGAACATTATACCATTGTTCGAATAATTTTTCCATCCAGTAAACATGTGATTTTTTTATTAATGGTGGTGAAGTATTAAATTTGGGGGGTGAAGTGATCCTCTT